>JAUELF010000018.1:741899-756064 GCA_031471495.1 Clinocardium nuttallii
CTTCTGGTCTCCGGCATCTGTTCAAATAATCTTCTCTGAAACTATTGGTCCGGTTTCAACCAGATCTTAAATTAATGCTCCCTAGTTTGGCCCCATGAAACACTGTTGAGAATTTAAACTGTATGCATAACTTTAGTTGCTGCGGCAACAGAAAGGGGAGAATTATCAAAAATGAAACATGTGTATTCCCTGTATCTACTCCTTGAATAAATAGGGAGCGTTGTTCATTGTTTGACCCTCTTCAACTATTGTTCGAGCCAATTTAATCTGTGTCTCTCTATATATAAAGCGACCATGTTCTATGACAAACCTAGAGGCACTGTATCTCAAGTGAGTACTCAAGTCAAGTACTTTCAGATGGGAACATTTCAAACGATGCCAACTAGATATGGGCCGTTTAACGAGAAACCCAACATTATGGACCCTGATCAGCCTAAGTATGCTGCGCCAGACACGTCCTTTTCGCCTCCTGTGGAGTTTCTGTTTCAGGAAACACCATCCATACCTCTATCCCCCTGAGACGGGATATGTCGGCCCGGGTCATTCAGCTGTGACTGAGCATGCTGCTCTGGGTCGATATTTTAAGCATAATCAACAATGATTGTATTCTCGTGGAACGGCACATATGTGTAAATAAGTAAAGTTAATTAGCCCTGCCTTTTTCCAGCCATGTTATTGACAATTCAGGAGCCTCAAACGACCTTGGTGCGTGGTCAGCTTCAAGTAAGTAAACGGTATACAGAAATTCATCAGACACAAGGGCATCTGCAAAGACCGAACTATAAAAGCCTATATCAGAACGTGGTCAGATCAACCTGGAAACGATTAATACAGAAACATCAATTTGGTCACAGCTTGCTAGAACACGTGTGAAAACCATTATTGAAATAATGTCCTCGTTCTTCCTCGCCGTTTAAAGTATAAATGGGACCATTGTGTTAAAACGTTAAAGCGTAAACGTCCTTGTGAAAATAAGAAGAATATTTTATCAAATGTCAATCTTATATGAGTGTATCATGGGAAATGCGAATAATTTGCATTATTGTCTTATAGACAGGTTTGGATGTGTCTGAATAAATGCACGGTTAACATAGAAATATGATTCAGTTGCAAATAAATATATTTTTAGAGCCGCTTTAAATGATTTGCAGTCAAATGGTGTAACAATTACAGTAAGTTTATTAAAAAATAGTTGACTATTATCCTTTCGTGTCCTGTAACGTGTTTAATTTATACTTCTCCTGTTAAAAGGTTCTCTGTAACATATATTTTTCACTTTCGTCTGATAGGAAGATTATTTGTGACTTGTATCATTTACATTGGTCCTCATAAAAGGTTCTCTGTGACTTGTATCATTTACATTGGTCCTGTTATAAGATTATTTGTGACTTGTATCATTTACATTGGTCCTGTTAAAAGGTTAACTGTGACGTTTTTATTTTACATTGGTCTGACATAAAGATTCTCTGTAACTTGTATCATTTACATTTGTCCAAATATAAGGTTCTCTGTTAAGTGTATTATTTTCATTTGTCCAATTAAAATGTTCTCTGTCAAGTGTATCATTTACATTTGTCCAATTAAAGGGTTCTTTGTTAAGTGTATCATTTACGTTTGTCCAATTATGAGGTTTTATGTGAAGTGTATCATATACATAAGTCCAATTATAAGGTTCTCTGTTAAGTGTATCATTTACGTTTGTCCAATTAAAAGATTCTCTGTGAAGTGTATCATATACATAAGTCCAATTATAAGGTTTTCTGTTAAGTGTATCATTTACGTTTGTCCAATTAAAAGGTTTTCTGTGACGTGTATCGATTACATTTGTCCAATTATAAAATTCTATGTTAAGTGTATCATTTACATTTGTCCAATTATAAGGTTCTCTATGATGTGTATCATTTACATTTGTCCAATTATAAGGTTCTCTGTTAAAGGTTTTCATATGTCTAATTATACGGTTCTCTGTAACCTGTATGATTTACATTTACAATCGAGACGATTTCTTAGAGTTTATATGAAAATGAGTTTTGTCTTTGGCATTCTAACTCAAACAGTTATTAGTATGGCGCTTTCATAGTATTGCAACCATTACAGGTATCGTACAGAAAAAGACCTTTGCATTCAAGAACAATATAATTTGTTATTCTATATTTCCAAAAGTCACCAAAGTCACATATGAAAATGTCTGCCTCCAGTGAGGTTTGAACTCACGACCCCTGGTTTACGAGACCAGTGCTCTACCACTGAGTTATAGAGGCGTACATGCATTATGAGTATCCATGTTTATATCTTGACGACAGCTGTTGATAACATGTTAAGTGCCTGATTGACGTGTACATACATTTTTCTTGCAAATACGTCGTTAATGTTTGCACCGTGAACATCCATAATCTTGTTCACTTTATAAAGTATAACTTAAAGATAAATATCTTTATTTTCTTCATGATTTGGGAGCACATACATTTCAAGTATTACATCATATACACAATGTTTGTCTAAAGAACCTGAATGAATAAGTTATTTTGTTACGCACTAGTTCATGGTAGATGCCTAAAAAGAATCGCCTTCTTCTCCTGAACAATCAAATTCAAAATCTGAAGTGAAAATTAAAAACATGTTTACCCTTTCCCTTGTACAGAAACTATGCAGCACACAACTTTATAGTACACAATAAAACATCTGTATACATTATGGTATAATTACTAAAAAGCAACAACAATGTAGCAAAAGGATAAATTGCTTGTTTCGAGCAGTTTCTCCTTTTGCCACAATGTTTCCATAAGTCGTTTGCTTCAGAGGCGTCAGAAAGCGTCTATATGTGGGAAAGGGTTAATGTATTTCTCCTTTCACATGGAGTGTTGTGAACATTTGAATGAAAACATAACATATGTGATCATTGATACGATTGTATATCCGATTAAACATTACCACTGTCTGTTAACAGAATAAAAATAAACCTTTATTTTCCTCCAATTCTGAAGATTACAATAAAGAAACAATACACGAATTCATTGACAACATGAACAGAAATTATGGAAAAATAAACAGACATGACTATATACAAACACATAGTGACTTATGACTCATACTGATAATTATGAAAACAAAATAAGTGATGAGAAAAAATGAAGATATCTATGGATATGGAAAATGCAAACATAGAAAAGATAAAATGCTTCTACTTAAGGTTACAATACACCAAATCTTTGCCATCTTTGTTTCTAAGCGTTTCCCATATAACCACCTCAGTGCAAACACTCAATAAGCACATTTTTGTAATTTTACAGGAGAGCATTTAAATTGATTTTCTTAGAGAAATGAGAGTTGATTTTACATTTTTTTAAAGTCTTTACTTAAAGACAAAGACACAAAATAGTTTAAATAATATTTTCTGAAAAAATATTTGAAATAAAAGAAATATTTGGAAATAATGCACGTATATGTTTATTTCACTGAAATTGTTTAGTGCAATACAATTATAAGTGCACCTATCACTTTATTGCACTTGGGAGCAAAAACTACATAATTGCCGTTTTTCCTTTACTAGTTGTGAACAATTACACAAATACTGATTTGTTATTACTCCAAGATTGATATTAATATTAACTCTATTCTATAATAACCTAGGAAATGCCTTGAAACATCTGAAATACAACTGAAGCAACACTAAAATGCAACCAAATAAAAACAATATTCGTATTGTAAATTTAGAGTTAGGATGAATAAAAAGGTTGCCTCGGTTTAATAATACTAATAAAGACTTTATTTATAGAGGCTGCACAGTTGGGCATGCTTAGTCTTTCCTGTGGTCCTCTGCTTAAACAATTACTAACATTTACGTACGAGCCGTCTCACGAGAAATCCAACATTGTTTCACCCGGATCAGCCTCAGCATGCCACGCAGGCTAACCTGGACGGACACTTGTCGTCTCCAGTGGATATCATAACTATGTATCTCTAATCCCCGCAACGGAATGTGTCGGCCTGGATTAGTCTGCATCGACTGCGCAGGCTGATATAGGCCAATACATTATGCAGAGACAATAATGTTGGTTTTCTCGCAGGATAACTCATATATAAAGTATAATACACATATTTGTATTGACAAAAATATGTATTCAAGATACAAGCACCATTATAGGAGATAATTTAAGTAATTAACCGATGACCACCACTGTGCGGTACCATGCAATATATGTTGATTTGAATGTCTTTAATTTTACGCAGTTCCTGATACGCAGTGGAATCTGATTCCATATTTTTGGTCCAGGGTATATCAAAGATTTTCTGTAAAATTATATGCTTGGTTTAAGAATGCAAAGTGTATGGTGGGTGCAATATCTTGGTGACATATGGGAGAAAACATATAGTCCCCAAACATATCTTTGACCGGTAGGAGACTAATAAGTAACATGTTCCCAATCAGGTAGCCAGGGAGACTCGGTTTTCTCATCCTTTTACCGTTTCTGGTGATGGTATACACTCATTTCTACGCAAACAAAGTTTTATTTAGGGACTTTACCGTAATTAGACATTAAACGCTTCCCAAACAATATCCTTGAAAAAAGTATCTGGTACAAAGTTTACAACTTTTGTCCGGGAAGGGATAAAGTTGAATAATATATCGAACTACTGAAGAAACCAGTAATACAAGGTGTTTATAAATCATCTTTCCAATCTTTATCATTGTAAGGAATTAGTTAATTGGTATTTTAAATGTGAACAGAAATCCGTTGACGTATGATGAATTCTTATCATATCTATTAAATTTGACCTAAATTAGGTATTTTCATTTTATTGGCACGAATACTGGCAAATTACAAACAAGTAATCTTGTATTCTTGGTTTCAAATAAAACACCAACATGACATCAAAAATGACTGCCTCAAGTGAGGTTTGAACTCACGACACCTGGTTTACAAGACAAGTGCTCTAACACTGAGCTATAGAGGCTTACATAGTATTAGTTTTGTCTTGACGACAGTTTTTGAAAATTAACTTGTTCATTCATAATTTCGTACAAATATGTACATGTTAATGTTTGCACAAAGGACATCCTTTATCTGGTTAAGCGTTTTCAGGTGTTTTGCCCGACCAAACTTGAAAATTTTAAAGAAGGTTATACATTTTGAAATAGAATGAGTGGAACATACAACATTGAGGCCTTCAATTATTAAAAGTACAAGTCAGTTTTCCTTAACAGTGTATTTTCTCATCAACCCGTTCGGCTGCTTTTTTAAAAACCGTGAATTAAAGGCTCAATCAAATATATTGGGATTACTGACCGTTCGGCGTTAATCAAGTGTTCTTCCAGCGTCCGTTCAGCGTCATTCCAACGTCCATTTGATGTCTTTCCGGTGTCCGGCGTCCTTTCAGATATTTTTCTCTGAAACTATTAGTCCGGTTTGAACCACATTTAACAGGATTGTTCCCTAGTATGCCACCACGAAACACTTTTAAGGCTTTAAACCTTTTGCAGAACTTGAGTGGCTGCGACATCATAAACTGAAACATTTGTATCCTCTGTACCTACTTCTCGAATTTCAAGATAAATACGGAGAAAGGTTCATTGTGTGAAACACTACAACATCTGTTCACACCAAGTTTATTTGTTGAAAAACATAGCGATCAGGCACATCAGAAAAGAGGCAAAATGAACAATAAGCTCAAATTACATCTCTTCCTTATCCACCGATCAAGTTCAACCAAACTTCACTGATCTGTTCTTTGTGTGGTCTTTTTATTGTCTGGTTCCAGTATAACTGGTAAACAATGACACTTCAGTGAGCCTCTACACACATTTGAAGCCATATTAATTGGCTGAAAGATATTGCATCCCGTCAATTCCTTATCCACCGGACCACGTTCAAATATGTTCCTTTTGTGGTCTTTTTAAAAAATGTGTTAAGATTTAAATTCTGAGTAAAAATTTGGTGTCTGCGAAATCAGAGAGGGGGAAAATGCCTTTTAAACTTTTAAAATGCTTCTCCCCTTAATCAGCTCACCGGAGACCCAGCTTACTAGATATAACTGTTTCTTGAGGTGAACTTTAACACAAATGGTTCAAGTCATTTAAATTGGTTATAAAGCATGTCGACCAGGCGGGCATCAGAAAAAGAGGCAATATAACAAATTTTTCAAATTCATTCTTCTGAAAGTACTTGTCAGAATTCACCATAATCCAATGTCCCTTAACATAAACATTTCGACACATATTGGTTAATTGAACAATTAAGCCGACAGGAGACATCAGAAAATAGGTTAAATAAAATTGTAGCTTCAAACGTCTTCACGTACATGACTAATATGAACCAGTACTCATGTTTAGTTGGTGTTTTGAAAACTATTTGACTCAATCTTTGTTTGAGTAATCCTCTACCAAGTTTGTTAAAAACATGACCGCAAGGAAGAGGAAGAGGAAGAGGGTGCTTTTCTTTTTAGTGAAACTTTTAAAAATGTTCTTGTCCAAAGGCACAATGCCGATTTCAGATTAATTTAAAGTAATTGTTCCTTGTATTCTTCCAAGAATGTTAAATAGTGTCTAATTCGTTGAAAAATATGGCTTCTTCGGGGGCGGATCTTACCTTTTTTATATGTTTACAAAATGAAAACTCCACAAATTCTCTTATCAAAATGAACTGGTGCGACTTGAAAATAATGATGCACAAATGTTCTCTACCAGGAGTGCTCAAATTAATTCGTTCCGTTACCAATAGCCACATTAATGTTATATGAATACGCTGTCGTTCCATCCCTTAGGATATTCCGAGTTGATGTATGAAATGTCTGACCATCGCTTGACGGCTACTGAATCACCATTCGTGTTTCCACATTGTAGAATTACAGTATGAACAGAACACGAACCATACCAAAACATGGACATTTCCTACCTTTAAACTGGGAATCAATATTAACATAAGACAAATTAACTACAGATTGGTTTATAGCATAAGTCATTAGAATATTTCATATCACATTCGAGTACGTCATATATGCATTGTTTTTCCTGGAAATTAACCTATTACGCCGAGCGGGAAGATATATTTCTGAAGTAGCCAATACATGTGCCCCGTTAATGTAAAGTTACCTAAAACGTTATTGCGGAACACAATCAAATACCCATTTAACTATTGTATTGTCTTACTGGATATTACATACTTTAAATATGTCTGATTCGAAACATTTATAGGTGAAAGCTTTACATTGGGGAAAATAGAAGAGAACTTATGATAGGTTGGTGAATAAATTGTGGGAAAGAAGAACGATGTTCCTGATGTTAAGTTGCACTTTTCAATAAATTAAAACAAGAAAATTATAATCTTTTAAAAAGATAAACGGCGATCAATATGAGAAAACACTTAGAAATGGAACATGCGCATATTATTTGACTTGCATATAAGAAAGGTTTTGTTAATAATCAAAACAATCAGTAATTGTCAATGAATTATAAAATTTGCGCAATAATGTTGAATATATCTAAGAATTCGACAGCTCACTGAATTTGTAATGCATTATAATCGTGAATTAGTTGAAACATTGTTCGATTAGAACATTGTTCTTTTCAAAATATAGAATCGGTATTCTAGTGTAGCCTGCAGAGAATACGTCACATGACTAGAGATTACGCTAGGCTCCCAAGAAGTGTATTAGTTTCAATTGACGATAAATAACTGAAGACTTATCACGTTTCAAAAATATTTATTATTTTGCTCTTAAATATTATATTTCATATGTTTTAACTGATATATTTCACAGAAATTTATTTCTTAAGGAAAACAATTAAAGGTTAGTATGCAGAACATTTCATTTTAAAACTTCACCTTATAAGTGCCTCTCGTAGGATCGCCAACTTAACTATGAGCCAATCAAAACGTACATGTATCATAACCTTATTTCTTCGACAGTATTCATTAAATACAATATTTGATTGGTCTACAATCAAGATCATTTGTTTAATATCTACGTCAAAACTGAGGTTAGACGTGTATCGCCAAAAAAGTCATCTGCTGTCGTCAAAACAGCGCATACAGCGTGGTTCGGATAAATGAAATGAATGTTAGATTATAAATAACTTTTTGTTCTCTCGTTAGCCTAAGTTACTGTCTCATTTTGACCTAACTCCCTGTATAAACAACGATTCTGGGGCCGTTAATATCTTATGGCAAACATGACCAAATCGCGTGAAGACACTAATAGTTAGATAAGACGGGAGAAACATATCTATAGTTATTTGCGAATATGGCTTTCGACGTCGTCTTAAAGTGACAGTTTTGGTTGTTCCAATTATGAACGAAGATGTATCGTGTAAAGACGACTGATAACATTTCTCATCGAGATAGCATAGTGTTGTACAAATGGATTCAGGGTTTTTGAAATCAGAATCAGTGGAGAAAATGGTTATTGTGTTGATTTCCATTTACGACGATTAACTATATATTGGTGCAATATGATATTGAATTAAAGATAATCACAAATAGTCTTTTCACTTGTGTATATGTACATAATGTATGTAATTGTAGCATGCCTGTTTTGTTTTATAATAGGACGGTACACATGTTGATGATGTTAAATGGTGTCCAAATATAAACAAATCATCTATATTCAAGCATGTACTTACACGCCGCGGTCATTTAATTGTTACGTCAGTAAACGGAAGACAAATGACCAATTAAAATTCCTCTCTTTCCCACTTGCAGATGCATTTTGAAGCACCTGCAACATAAAACGTAATGGGTAATTTATCCTTGTACTTGCATGAGACTTGTTAAGCGAAGGAAAATACTATTTAACTCAACACATATGTTACTCTCTGTTCCAAAAACAAACTCCAACACACATCATTGAGGTTTCAACTCACGACCCCTGGTTTACAAGACCAATGCTTTACCACTGAGCTATAGAGAGTAACTTGAATCAATGTTACCTTGTTTTATCTTGACGACAGCTGTTGATAACGTGTCTAGTGCCTGATTGACTTGAACACTATTCTCTAGACTGTTAACAAACTGTTTCTCAAATTTGACCTAGTGATCAAGTGTTTAACTGGACCTATATTGACCTATATTCGAACTAATCTTAGATATGACCAAGACGTTATTCTGACAATGTTTAAACATGCTCAACTTAAAATGTATGATTTAATTATTTGTAAGAGCGTCTTTCTGGGGATTTGTCATATTATTGGCATGAAGGCTGGTTACGCGAAGAAAGGGACTATTTAACTAAAAAATCTGTAAAAAATATGTTCCAAAACAAACACCAACGGCACGGAATCATAAAAAACCGCAGCCTCCAGTGAGGTTTGAACTCACGACCCCTGGTTTACAAGACCAGTGCTCTACCACTGAGCTATAGAGGCTCACATGAAATCACTTGTTTTATCTTCTTGATAAAATGTCTAGTTCCTGATTGACTTGAAAATTCTTCTCTAGACTCTAACAAAATATTTCTCAAAGTTTTCCTAGTGACCTTGTGGTTGACCGGACAAGACCTATATTCGAACTTTACTTAGATATCACCTAGACGTTTATTCTGAGAAAGTTTCAAAATGCTCAACCTCTCCTCTAGAGGTTTAACAATATTTTCCTTCAATTTGACCTGGTGACTTAATGTTTGACCTGACATGATCCATATTCGAACATGGCATATAAATCTGAAAGACAAAAGCAAACCGAATGTGTTTCACGAATTTTGGCAATCTCCTTCGCAGAGTTGTCGTTCCTTACACTCACGCATACATCTCTGCAACATGCTCATGGGCAGGAATCCTGCCCAAACTTTTTAAGCCGAAGAATGTAGACTTTAATGTGCTGGTTTCAATAAAGTATCGATATCTTACATGAAAATGTCCCAAATGTGTATTTTCACAAAACAGATAAGAGCATATTGACAGAATAGTAACGAACTATTTTATGTAAAATTTACCGCTAAAAAAGTCAATGCGCCAAAACATTCCAAAGTAAACAAATATGGAAAGTCTAGACGAAATCATTCACCGTTATGATGAGCATCTACTTATAATGGAAAAACAACGTGAAGCTCATGTGAAAGTCACGTGACCAAAAGTAGTCCGAGCCTACGACAGAGATGAATGTAATGAGTCGATAGTGTTAGAAGATGGAATTTTGGATGATAATAGTGAGGGGTTTCAACACTTTGGAATATTATTCAAACAATTTTCTTCCAAGCGAACAGTTGTAGACTTTGTAGCAGCACATTTTTCCCGATGATATTGCTTGGGGATAGTCAAAGTAAACGCCTTTGATAATAAACAATGTTTATGTTTTATCGGATCTATACTCCAATCGTTTGACGATAATACATATTTGCATCTTGAATGTATTTTACCAAAAAGGAGTAAATGCATTATTACGTTTGTGTAATTTGATTTACAGAAGAAGGAAAAGAATATTTACGACCATATACGGTGAATAATTGTATAACAAAATAACTTATTCAGGATCTTTTAACATACTTTTTGTATATAATGTATTTGAGGTGATTTAATTGGTTTAACTTGATCGATATGCCAAATATGTTAAATGAACACTCCTATGTTTGAAACGTCTGGTGTCATGTTTTATTTTTCTTAAAAATCGCTTTTTTTTGTCTGGTCGTCAAGATATATAAAATATACTGTAACAACCAGTGAGCCTTTATAGCTCAGTGGTAGAGCACTTATTTCGTAAACCAGACGTCGTGAGTTCAAAACTTACTGGAGGCAATCATTTTTATTCCTGCAGTTGTTCTTGTTTTTGGAATACATACTTACAATGCCAACACTATGCGTGTTAACGGTAGTGGCCAGATACATCAGATGCTTCATATCATAACTTTAAAATCCGAACTCAAACAATCTTTAGCTAGAGCACCTTCCTGGTGCTTTGTCATGAAATTGGCACGAATGCTGATAACGTGAAGAACAATCTATATTACTAAATAAAACAATAATTTTAACATTGAGCTTTAGAAGTTCACAAGACTTGATAGTATCTTGTTTTATCTTAACGGCAGCTGTTGATAACATGTCTAGTGCCTGTTTGAATTGAGCATTCATCGCTAGAGTGTTAACAAGTGTTTTCTCAAATTTGGCCTAGTGACCTAGTGATTGATCAGACATGACCTATATTCGCCTAGATATCATCAATTGCAACATGCTCAACTTAAAAGTGCAGTCTCTAGGGTGTAATATAATTTCCCTTCAATTTAACCTTTTGACCTGATATGACTCATAGTCGAACTTGGCCCAGAATTCAGGAAGATAAACACACCGAATAAGGTTCACAAATATTGGATAATAAGAACAAAAAGCCCCAAAACAACCTAGTGGCCTCTATTGTTAACATGCACATTTGTATGACGGACGACGAACAACGGACGACGATTTAGAGACGACGGACTTAAGGACATTAATTGATCATGTAAGCTCAACATGCTTATTCTGTATTCCAAAAACGACAATACCTGCAGTAATAAAAATGACTGGCTCCAGTCTCTACCACTTGCTATAAAAGCTTACAGGTATGTATAGTTTCTTTTATATATCTTGACGACCAGAAATAATCTAAGCACTGAAAGTGCAAACAGGAAGATGCTAATTGCATACAAATGCGCATCTGCTATCTGGATAAATTCTGCTTTTCACACCTGTTGGTTTACAATGAATATTAGCCGTCTTTTATGCAATTAACACATATACATGTCAAAGTGATTAATTTATTTAGAGTTCAATTATATTAGCAAAGCAGACATAAAAACCTGTGATAGCTACATTTTGATCAACGTGATATAACCGAAATATTGTTAAAAGGGACGAAATGATCATACAAACGAATTAATAAATTTCTTAAAGTGTTTCACAGCGCATAGACGAAATTTTGTAAATGCATTGCTTTTGAAATTATTTTAAATCCCAACATTTTGAACGAGTTTGTTGAAGCTGTGTCAATAACAATTGCACCACTGATATAAGCAAATTATAAGCCCCCTCAAAAAATATTTGTTATATATTTTAATTTATAATGAATTTCTGCAAAATCCGGGAATCGAACCCTGGTCTCGCGCATGACAAGCGAATATGTTTACAGTTGAAATAGCCGGACTCCGCCATTGTATCGAGTAAGTATGAAATTAAAATGAATCTGATGTATTTACGCAGGAATCTAGAATGAACTACTCTAGTACTTATATTCCTCATTAACGTAACCGTTAAGAAGTATTCGAAATGATTTTTGGAGATTCCGACGTCTGGGCTAGCTTACATTTACCGTAAATGTTATATTTTGTCAACTATTTATTTTATTATCTCGTATTACAATATTTAGAGGTCACCTATGCACTTTACTCTCGATCAAGTATGTAGAAAGCGTAGAAACATATTTTAATTTTCAATTGTGTATTCATATAATTTAAAAGCAAATAACTTTGGAGATCTTTCTAAGGCTTAACTGATTAATTTATTTTCCGTTCGATATCCTTCCAACTTACCGCATTTTGATTTTTAGTCAGGAACTATTTGGCGGTTCGAAAGGACCGACATGGGTATTAGTTTGCAACAGTTCATTCATTTTTTAAAAATATTCCACACATCATCCACTTTCATTGGCATTATATACGATACATCTCTCTGAACCTGAGATATTGTTCAGAAACGAAGATATAATACAGAAAGACAGATGTGAAGTAATTCAATGCCGATATTGTAAAACGCTAGATAAAACATAATCATTGTTTATTATCAAAGGTGTTTACTTTGACTATCCCAAAGCAATATCCTCTGAAACAATGCGGCTGCTACAAAGTCTACAGTCTACAACTGTTTACCGTGAAGAAAAGTGTTTGAATAATATTCCAAATTGTTGAAACCCCCAGATATATCAGATTCTTTATATCATAACTTTCCCATCTATATGATTGTAATCAATTTGTCAAACTCGTATATCAATTTAAACAAAGATATTCGTTGACGTTCTCGTAATCGATCCGATTTCTTTTCATTTATATCAAAATGAATAACCAGGTATTCTCTATCCAAGAACTTTAAAGAAACACTTAAAAATGAACTACTTCCAGTGAGGTAAGAACTCATGAGCCCTTGTTACTTAAGCAGTGCTCTATCACTGAGCTTTCATGAATATATTGAATATTGTTTCATCGTGATAAATGTCTAATGTCTGTTTGACTTGAACATTCATCTCTAGAGAGCTAAGAACCTTTTTCTCAAATTTGACCTAGTGACCTAGTGTTTGACCAGACCTTAATTGGCTTAGAAATCATCAATATGTTTATTCTGACAAAGTTGCAACATGCTCAACTTAAAATGCGTCATCTGGAGTGTTAACAAGTTTAGCTTCAGTTTGGCCTCCACACCTAGTTTTAGACCTTACATGACCCTTATTCGAGCTTGTCATAGGAATCAGGATTAAAAAACAAAACGAATGTGTTTCACGAATATTATATGTTTATAGTTGCCACTAGTGTTAACATGCATATTGTCGACGACGAACTAAAGGCGATCTCACAATGTGCCCTTGTAAGCTTAACATGGTTATTCTGTATTTAAAAAAACGACAACAACTGCAGGAATAAACATGACTGCCTCCAGTTAGGTTTGAACTCACGACCCCTTGTTTACGAAACCAGTGGTCTACAACTGAGTTATAAAGGCTTACTTGGATGCGTAGTATATTTTATGTATCGGACCGGACACAAAAAGCGATTTGCAAGATTAAAAAAACATAGGATTTGTTCATTTCACATTACTATTTCATTCTGATCTAGTTAAACCAATTAAACCACCTCAAAATACACTGTATACACACAGTTATTCTAAAGAACTTGACTTAGTTCTTTTGTTATGCAATTATTCACGGTTGATGGTTGTTAAGACATTCCCTCATCTTCTGAAAATCGAATTCCAAGTTGATAGTGAAAATCGATTAAGTGATAAAGAATGTACTCCTTTTTGGTCGTTTGTGTTTCATGGTAATGGACATTAAAGGGGCAACTCAAAGCTATAACTGTCAATCGATTGGAATTTCAGACGAATAAAACATAATCATTGTTTGTCATGAAATGCATCTACTTTGCCTATCCATGACAAACGAGCCGTTCCATAAGAAAGCCAACATCTGCGTAATGTATCGGCACGGCTCAGCCTAAGC
>JAUELF010000018.1:868283-882926 GCA_031471495.1 Clinocardium nuttallii
ATACATTCAATTTCTGACGCCTCTGCAGTATTTTGTTCAATGATTAAGATTATATTAATGAAAAGATTTGTATGAAACCTGTAAGTAGTAATGACTGTATATTTGTATGAAACCTGTAAGTAGTAATTACTGTATATTTGTATGAAACCTGTAAGTAGTAAATATATTTGGAAGTATTTTGGCAGAAGGAGAATTTGCTCATGTTGAACAATTTCTCCAGTCGCCATATTTTTTTCTTATAATTCCATTTAATGATTAAGATTTTATTTATAGAGGTTTACCAGATTTGTTTCAATATATTTTCAAACTATAATGCTTCATATTTAGTGTATGTTTGGAAATTGGAAAATGTGTGAACATGCTATGGGAACGAATAAAATGTTTTAAGAAAACTTGAGATCAATACATTAATTAATAGAAAAAAGTTTTAAAATACGTGTGTAAGTAATCTGACATTTAACTTCTATACTCAGACAATTGGCGACGGCAGACGACAGGTGTGCCCCGCAGACAGCTGATAAGCTAGACGTCCAATTTGTCCACTACCTATCTCTATATTTCTAATATCGCGTGATAATTAACATTAAATAAATACGGCTAAACAAACAGTACAATATTTTCCCAAACTGACAATATAGTCTCGCCATTAGCCCCTATCATCACTCTTACCGATCCCGCTGCGATAAATTGATTTTTGAAGTGATAATGACGACAACGATATATTTATAAAATCTAATTCTAATTAATCATTAGTCATGTAAGCGTAATCTCTAAAAGCGGTTGGCGATAAAGATCACCGGTCATTATGATCCAAATTTACAATAGAAATCCCCGAAATCGAGCATTAATGACCCCGAAATGGATTCAATATTTTGATAACGTTATCTAATTAACCATATAAAGATAAATTACATCAAATGAGATCGCCCGGGGATGATTTGAGACAACCTGATGATATGGTTTCTTAAAAAGAGATCCTACTGTGAAAATGACCGGTCCCTATAGCGCTAAACCCTTACCCCGACAAGGAATCAATTTAATTTTATTTTTAAAACATCCTTTAATATCTAACACATGTTTAACCATCTCCAACATTCAGACACTTTCTGACGCATATTGCGATTTTTGAAAACATTCTGGCAAAAGGAGAAATTGCTCAAAACGAGCAATTTCTCCATTGTCCACAAATGTTTTCTACTTTTTTACAGTAATTTAATATTCATTTATAGAGATTTACCGTGATTTTTCCTAAATATTTTCAAAGTCATGTTGTATGTGGTATAGGGTTAAAAGTAAAAAGAGAGCTTCCTCTTGTATATATGTTAAGGGCTTTAAAGACAATTATAAATCTAGAAAATATTACTCAAAGTAAGATATTTACATAATATAGAAGGAAGTTCTTCAAATATAAATCGTTTTCCATTTATCCGAATTTCTTCATTTTCATAACTTAAAGCACACATTTTTATGAACAAAAATGAACGTCATTATAATATAGGTTTAGCACAATCGTACAGATCTGTTTAAAAATGTCCAAAATTTGCTGAAGATTAACTCGCTCCTGAAAACTGCTTCTGTATATTTATTTTTTTAAAAAAGGGGGATAAATTTCGGAAGGGAGTAAAGGGTCAATGACGATATTAAGATGTCAAATAATTAAGGTAATTAAAACAAGCTACATCAAGTGATTAATGGATCAAATTGAAATTAGAAATAATTGAAATCAATTTCATACACTGTATTGACATTTTAATATCGAGAAATGTCATATGTATAATATCGTATTATATATTTTTCAAAAAGGTAATAAATAAAATGTATCGGAATTGTAAATAAATAAATTCTGAATGACTACAGAATTAAAGAAAGTGTTGACATATCGATAAAAAATGAAATTTAATTCTTGTGTCACTCTGGTGGGTAGAAATATGTCCGGAAAAATAAAGGCATGTAAAAACTAGTCTGAAATCAAATCCCCCCATGTAAATTTGATAATGGTCTATGACTTATATATATATATGTCCATGAACTAATTGTATATTAAAAAATAATACGGTCTCTGCGATTACTGAAGTACGTATATGTTTCATGCATAGGGCCTGTTTACTTTAACTTGAATGCCTAATATCGAATAGAATGTCTGTTACGTTCTATATTAACTACCTTATTCTTCAAACTTGTAACCAAACCAATAACTGATATCGTTTTAAAGCGTTCAAAACATTCAATTCAAGCAGACCAAAAACTTCACCATACACTAAACACAAAACAATACATACAGACAGTAAGGCACAAACGAAAAAGTCCACGTTCAAAAATATAACCCTAATCCGGGTTAATTCGTTAACCCTTTCCCACATACAACAACACTGCAGAATTTCAGACGACATTGAAAATATATAGGTAAAACAATGAAGAATCTCCATAAATGATAGGTGGTCTTTTAATACAGTTAAACACATTGTGGCAAAAGCAGAAATTGCTCGATTTGAGCAATTTCTACCTTTGCCACGATGTTTTCAAACAACCGTTTGCTGCAGATGTGTCAAAGTGCGTCTACAGGCGAGAAAATGTTTAAGTGAAAGCATCATGATATTTAATATATTACTTTAGTCATTAAGTTATCCGTAGACCATTTTTAAAAACAATGTGAACACGGAGAAATAGATCGTAATGGGACTGTTTTTGCTTGTTATTTTTAGTCATACCATTTACAATATTATTCGAATCATTAATTAATCCAGAGATTCATCATAGTTTTGCCTATCTGTTTTCAAAGTCGTTAGCTACAAATGTGATATAAATGGAAACTGGTTCAGTTTTATTTCAGGACTGATTTAATAATTTTCTCTTTGATCTTTGTTACAAATCGTACACGTGTGTCTGTATATATTAGTCTGCTAGAAACACAGCAAGTTAATAAAACCTTAAAGGAAGTCTATTTGCATCCTATGATATATTTCGAGAACTCCCTGGAAGTGATCATCACGTATTGATACAGTTTAGCTATATAAAAAACCTTTTTGGATAACATTTCTTAACATTAAATGTTTCGATTGAAATATTGTGCAATTCGATGTTTCGTTTTCACAGCGGACGTGAATATTCATGAGGTATCATTCGACACAACTAACCTAGTCTTGACCTTTAGTAACAAAATTATGTCAATTATTTTTGATATTCAAATCTTTTCATCAAAAGTGTTTTATTTGTTTTATGAAAACTTCATGAATAAAATAAAGATAAATGTTACGAAAATACACAACTGTACGACATAGTAATATTTACCTTAGTTCAAAGGTCAGGATCAGTTTAATATGGTTATGGTATAGTTTAACCCTTTACCACATACAACACCTCTGAAGAAGAGGCATTCGGATACAACTTGGCAATACTTATGAAAATCTCTGTTCGCCGGATTATCGAATAAGATATTGTGTCAAATTGAGAAATTGCTCGTCACGAGCAATTTCTCATTTTGTCACAATGTTTTCAAAAGTAGTCAGCTTAAATTAATTACAGCATATTCGGAACTAGGAAGTATTGTCCATAAATGTACATTTGATGTGTGTATTAAGTTTTGTAATGTTCAATTACATAGATCAATTGAAGGAGGGGCACGTTATATAAAATTCTGGTCTCATTATATTCTGAAATGTAGCATTAACATAATAGTTGGAAACTCTTTTGTTTAGTTAATTGAAAATAAACCGAACAAAGTTTCATAAAATTAAATATCAATCAAATTTTGATCAATTCATAAACAATATTTTCTATTGTATTTATCATTTTTTACTATCGTGGATTCAAAATCTCCTTAATCCCAAAGTACAGTCAAATTTTGACATCGTACGAAAACGGACAGCTTTGAGAACATTGTAGACAAATGAGACATCGCTCTAAACATATAACGTCGCATTTTCAAAAAATGTTTTTTTCATTAAAACTTTGTAAAAAGATTAAGCTTGTTAATTTTACAGACGTTGTGTTTGTTCCCTCTGATATGTTTTCAAATGAAACGACTCTAAAACAATTGGATCCGATAAACGGTTTATTCAGTGCCGTATTATTCTAGTTTAGTGTAATGTACGGCGTCCCAAGAAACTCCGAGACAACAAAATACCGTCAAAAGAGTGGATTTCGACGAAAAACATACAATTCAGACTCCATTAGACTCAATAGCACGGTTCGGTAGCCAATAAACGCTGTAAAGGCCCCCAATTCTCTGATTTGTTCCCCCAACCCAATCAAGCTGTCAAGATGAACGATAAATTAAACCGATATTAACTTGAACCAGTCAGAAGGCTGTAACTAGAATCTCATTATCGGCTAATTTGTGAACCAGCCTATCACAACGCGAGGATTCTGTGACGTCACGCACGTCTATGAAACAGTATTTAGTACCCGTATAATTTGGAAGGTTTCTCAGTTTTCTGATCAAGTTTAACTCTACATGACATCGACTTCGCTTAGTTTGTTTTATTTTGATGAGGATTTCTTGAAAATGTGTGTATCTATTTGTTAAACAGTGAACATTTTATAAAGGGATATTTATATAGAAATACGTGGACTAAAGTTGTTTGCTATTATCGGTGTTTATAATAACAGTGTGCATAAATGTTGATGATGCAGCCGAAATCCCTGTCAGTGAGCAGCTCGTCTGCGTTCTGCAGACCTCGATCCAGTTCGCCCATAGACATAGAAAACACGGCGGAGGACTTATCGAACAAGAGGGCTCGAACGCCGTCCCCGTGTCCAAGCGACCGACTCTCGCCAGTCACGACAAATGACAACAACAACACATGTAATGGACGTTTAAGTTTTCCAGAAAATACACCAATGGTGACTTCCGTGGCTCCCCCACATTTAAAAATCCCATTACGTTTTGGAGTGGACTCCATCATGTCACAATCGCACAGTGTCTCTCACATTGACAGTCACGCATACTTACACAAATTGACTTTAAACACGTCCCATAACTCTGCAAGGGACACCGAGTTACTGAACGTTACGCACTCTCCACGATCCGACACATCGAGTCCTGTTTCATCATCTGCGTCTACACCACCCGCTCATCACCAGAAATCTCATTCTTCCTTCAGTGTGGATGAAATACTCGGGAAAAGCCCATCGTCGTCCTCGAGGCAGCCGGATAGTTCGAGTCCAGCGTACGTCCCAAGCCCGGCCCATGAGACGAGATGGCCCGGGGGTCTGGCTGTAGGTACAGGGTTTCCATGGTTGCCGTCTTCAAGGATTTCACCCCCTCCTCGTAAGTATATGCTATTTTTTTGGCAATATTTATTAAGGTTACGCATCGCTACCCAAAGTATTAAACGGCATTGAAACATGTTTTTGGTAAATGTATGTTTTCAAATTCGGTACTGACTTTGTTATAGCATAGGCTCGTTGTTCACTCTGTTATTTATTATTGTCTCATCAATTTTTAAAGTACAGTATTTATAAGCGATTGTATTCATTTGTCCTAAAATAAAATAACTCAATTCCGTTACTCCGTCTAGAATGGGAGTGGAGGGTACAGGGAGGGTAAAAAACTAGCATTACAAGATCATCAGCTATTAATGAATACTACAGTCGTGTGCATAAATTCGTGTATTTGTTTTCATGCTTGTTCGCAGAAACAAACAATTCATATTTCGCTTGAACATATCACAAACGTTCAAGACAAGCAAACAGACAACAAACAAACTTTCTTAAACTCTTTCAGCGCCAAAAGAAATATTGAAGTTTTGCAAACAATACAGATCCAGGTGAGATAGCTCGTCACGAGCTGTCTCACTAAAATCAGCAATGTTTGCATTTTATTTTCCATAATTCTCATCACATGAAAAAAGAATCGATTTTGACCATGGAAGATTCAACTTTAAGCAATTCGGCGCTGAACGAGTAATGGTCGGAATGTTGTTTACACATTGTATATATATATACAAATAAGCAAATACGTATATGAAGGTACTTTAATGAAGATGAAAAAAGTATATAAAACAGATTTACATATGCTTATATATTAATTCTTATCCGTTTTAATACGTTTTTCTGCAACGTTTGTATTGTTTGATTTTAAGTGGGTAGTAATAAATTAAACAAATCATCATATGAAAAAGTATAAAGCATTTATATACTAATTGGTATAATCACAATTGCACCTTATTGTTGGTTTAGATTATAACTATATTACTTGATTCCGTTCAATTACATTTCCGAATAATCAGACAAGAATTTATACCAATATGACAAAGTGAGGGTATAATTAAGCCTTGAATTGACCATTATTGCACGGATTTATAATTACCATCGTAGTAACGGTATGATTGTGTTAATGAATATTTATTGTAAACTTATTGACTATGTTCTTGTCGAATAAATTCCATGTTTTGTTTTGTAAATATCTTTATTTTGAAAGAAACACAAATACAGTTCTTTTAGTTACTTCAATCTAGGATATGATAAGTAAACCAGTACGAATTTGAAATATTCATATTCAAGTGTTTTAGATATGCTAGCAAACAATTTTTATTTCGTTAAACTTTTAGTTATCAGAATTTATACTTTTATAAATCAGAGTCTAAAAGTCTACTGAACAAATAAAAACATCGTTAGAACGCCGCCTATAAATTACTTCAAAAAGAATCACCTTTAATTTGGAAGAGTTCACTTTATTAAAATATATATATGTTCATATATCATTGACAAGACATAAAATTTCACAGTTGAGTTAGCTCAGTTACTTTTAAATTTTATACTTAACTATTCGTCCGAAATCACTAGCTCTTCTCATCCGAGAAATTATGCATGTTGGTAATATCATTGGAAAAAGAGTCATATCCCTCAATTTGAGGAATATTTCATTCACTTCACTATCTGTTCCTAAAACGAAACATATACACATAATTTAAAAAAAGAGTAATTGAACCATAAAGTAATCAGTTATACTTAATCAGATATTATTTAACCATTTCAAACTTGTAGGCGCATTTTGACGCATTGGAAGTAGATGACATACTAGAAAACATTGAGGCCAAGGGAGAAATTCGCTAAAAATGAGCAATTTCTCCGTTTGTCACAATAGTTTCAACTCTTTTTAATAATTATATTTTCATTTATACACATTTTCATCATTTTCTTACATACGTTTACAAAGTCGTCTGTTCAAGATGTGTTGTATGGGGGAAACGGTTGACAAAAAAGTACAACATAATTTGATAGTAAATTGGTGGATCCTGTATCCATATGACACGAGATCTGGGTGCCTCTCGATCGTGAAATTACGTGTTGAGGGTTAAACCCCGTTTTTAATTTACATAATGATAAAATGTATATATCAATTTCACACTCACGTGAACAGGTTACTTCAGAAAGCAAATGAGCCGTCCCGCGAGAAAACCAACATCATGGTCTCTGCGTAATGTATCGATCCAGATCAGCCTGCGTAGACTGATCCGGGCCGACACATTCCATCTGAGAGGGATATAGAGATAGAGTAATGATTCCTGAAACATAAAATCAACAGGAGGAGAAAAGTGTCTGTCCGGGTTAGCATGTGCGGCCTGCTTATGCTGATCCGGGTCGATACTTTACGCAGAGTCTACAATGTTGGTTCTCTCGCGGGACGGCTCATATACAGACATGTCGTATACAAGTTTTAAAAAAACAATTTAATTCTAATTTTGTTTTAAAGAAAACGATGACAGCGCATTTTCACCATCCATTGTATTTTGACTGACTTGATTTATCATTATCAGAAAATATAATTCGTGTACCACATTAAATTAGTTTTAAAAGAGTCAACACTGTTAAAGAAATGTTAGATTAAGTATGCGTCCCCTACTTGGGTCTTCTGTATGGTCACTGGGTCCAATTCCACAAACCTTACTAAGCGTTAAGCAATATACATGTACTTTCTTATTTCATCATTTTTGTTTTCTTAATAAAGATGCCAAACTAGTTAATTTCTTAAAATTAATGCTTGATCAGCAAGGTAACTATTTATGTCTACTTAGTCATGTACTAAATTTAAATCATTGCGTTCCACAATGCGTGTATAACAAACTACATGTATTAGGGAAACACAATCGTTGAAGTATGAATTTAAGTATTTCAATATTACTACGCGCTAATAAAGGTTGGTCGAATCGGACCCTGGTTTAATATCCAATACGAAGACAGTCATAGTGATTACTAAAGGTTGTAAAAATATGTTTCAGAATTGATGTTAAACCTCCTACCCATCTGTACATGCATTTTGCATCGTGAGCAATATCTCCCTTTGCCACACTATTTAAACTTATATTGAATAACTAGGATACTACATAATTTACTGAAACATTTAAAAAAGAAAATATACCGCAGAATTGTTGTTTGTGGGACAAGGAAGGGGTTTAGTAAGTAAATTCGAACTAACGAAACTCTAGAATGTGAAACACGCCTATCGTTGAACCACCGCGGGGACGTTTCCTCGATTCTACAGCATATTATCTCGAATCGAGTTGACGTTAATCGTTAGAATTAATTGGAGTTTCCTGGAAATGACTGTACTATAAAACCATAATCTTAACCACGGTTTATTGTAAAGGCGCCTGTTAAAAGATCTGTCTATAGCGAATGATTCTTTAAACAACATCAACGTCAAAATTTGAAACGTAAAAGCGATTCCTATAATAATTAAGTTTTATTTTCACTTCTGTTATGCGATAACGCAACTGATGAAATAGTCAATCTTATAATCAAGGCTCTTTTCACAACCACGAATGCTCCCGAATTTCAAATGCTTCTTATTTTACCATTTTCTCCGAATCACTCTGTGGGGAAATATATGAATACTATTGGTGATTATGTTTTAGTAAGGAAATTATTAAGGAATTACAAAACGCAAATATGTTTTAAGTATTTGCGATACTTATTACGGTTAGTGTTGCTTCTGTGATATATATCTGAAATCCAATTTGCCTTATTTGAAGCATGCCTCTCATTTATTTGTTTTTGTTATGACTTCATCTTAGATAAATTAAAAAGAAACACTATATTATCAAAAAGAGAACCCTATGGTTGAATAAGTCAAAGTACGTTTGGTGCTCATTGGCTAATTAAATAAACAAATAGACACATACATAATTAAATAAATACATAGATATAATTATCAAAATGAACTGTATTAAAATTATCGAAAGAAATCAAATTAGCTGCAGTTTGTTTTAATGATTAAAATAATCCAAAACAACAATGAACATATATATTATTTCGAAAGCAGTTGACGATATCTGCATTTCCACGAACATCGATACAGTTGGTCATTCCATAACATTAAGTTTGTTTATAAGTTCAAGATGTCTGTAAATAAACCTATTTCGTTTATTGTAGTCCGACAAATATATATATATTTACATTCTATGGTTTCTCATAGAACTAAACTAATTCGTATCATAGGTATTTCTAAGAATGGGTCGTTCTTAGAATTGTTCCAGCCAATTTATTTGTTGACATAGCAAATACTAAACGGTTTATACCGTTTAGTATGTGCTAAGTCAAAACATAAATTGATTGGAACAAGTTCAAGAACGACCCATTCTTAGAAATACCTGTGCTATAGTTGTTTTAATTTTTAACTCTTTTAAATCTATCAATTAAAAGCCTTTTAAGTCTGTGAAAATCACTGTAATGGCAGATATCATTGTAGCATATCGACGTAGATTTTCATATTTATCTTCAACCTTTTTTTTATACTGATTTGCCCTTTTCACAAAAGCTGAATGCAAAGCAATTGAGGGGAAACGAAAACTTGTTTATAGAGCCTGTAATATGCCCCCGCTTAGTCTATATTTTCTAATCCATCTTACATTCGTACCTAGTTGACTATTCCTCAACTGTTTGCCAACTGTGTTTCATGTTCTTGTGAATAAAAACGTTTTTCGATTTGAAGAAAAACTGTAACAGATTGCGCTTAAATCGCTCTGTTTCAAATTATGTTGTCCCAGATGGTAATTACGATATTGTATAGATTGTTATTATCTTTTATTTTAATCAATAGTTTGAAATAACGTACATATTGATCTTCAATGTACTTCTAGCAACTTTCCGTAATTTCATGTGTTCTAGTCCAATAAGTTAAACATGCATTCACACCTTAATGCTTGTGGTTTGTATATCTCTCATATAATAATTTAAAGAATTATCAAACGTTTTATCTGCTTTAATATGGAATTGTTTTAATTTGAAACTCTAATAATCTATAAATATCTATAGAACACACACTATATAGTTATAACATCATGAATCAAAGTAATGATAATTATTAAATCGATGACTTAATCTAAGTTGAACGTAAAATGAATGTCGAACCGCTATGTGCTGGTCTTTACTCTTTGAATTACGCATCTGTAAAACTATGTAACATTGTGTTAGGGTCAAAGCGAACAGTATAGTAACGAGTAATGACTTCACTACCCACAATGTTTAAACCTATATATCAAATCTCCATATAACAGTTGTTTCCTCCTTAATTGTCATGGTATACGACCCTATTTTGGGTGTGTTTTGTTTTTACTACTATCCTCATTTAGTTACTCATATACTGACACGTGCGTTTCCTTTTCTTTTTATTCTTTCATTTATTTATTTATGCTCATGTTTAATCTCTTCGTTAAGTGTGTTCAATACAGTTCAATAGAATATCTAATATATTGCAACAGTTGAAAGGTTGAACAATCACGCTGTTTGCTTTTTGCATCTATGATGTTTGTTGATTTGATCGATTCGTCATTAGTGCTACGTCGGATTATTTTGACAACTTTGATGAAAAAAGAAAAGATGGCTACGAGGGTTCAATTTATAGTTGATTGCAAACAATATCTTTGGCTGTTTATTTGTACAGTCTTGCAAGTACATTTGGTACCACCTTTATTTCCGTAAATGGATCTGACTGACAACCAAATCACAGAACCGTTCTGAAATTCAGTATATTAGTCATCGGCAACTGGAAAATAAAACAGAAATTTATATTTGTTTAATTGTTTACTTTTCTTCTATATAACCATTTCGCCGCTTGCAAACCCAAATTGATGCATATGCAACAGGGGACTTTTCAAAACATTACAGTAAGTAATCTCTTCGAAACAAAGAAGGACTGCACTTAAATATCTATTGAATAATTTTAATCTTGATAAAGACCAAGTGGTCGAAAATTCGTTAAATAAAGAGGAGTTATTATCATTTAAAGTGATTACAGTAAGTAATTAAGTCAGAAAAGAAATACTGTCTGAAATTGCCACAAATTCATCTCTCCTTACTGCCTGTCATCAATGCTCTCATTTTGGCGCGGAATTCGTCCAAGACTAACGCTGTTTATTGATAGGGAATACGGCTTCTGAAGGCTCATTACTGCTCTGGTAACGTGACACATCACGTGATATCACGACATAATGCTGATAATACTCATTACGCGATGATTTATTTAATTACACGAGGTCGTTTACTTGACATGCTAGTTTTAGAGTCGTCTTCTTAAAAAACTTCCGAGGAAAAATGCAAAATATATCAATATGGATGTACACTGTCTTAGAATAACAATGATTTGATACAGCATGTTGGAGAAGGATTATCTATACGTTTTGATTAATGTCCTCGCTTTTATACAATATTTACGAAAGTCGTCTGCTGCAAAGGTTTCAAATTAATGTTGCATTACGTAAAGGGTTAATTATACGATGCTGTTTAAAGTGACATCATCGTGGCACTAAGTCGATCGTTTGTGAACTCCAATAGCTCCGCCATGTTGCATAAGCGACCCTTCAAAAGTAATTCCAATTCTTTGATCCTTATCCGAATTTATCTTGCTGGTACAGCGGCATATTCTGATCCAGATTCAGTTAGTTTCTCTTCGTAGAAATCAACGCAATATTAACCATTGTGATTATCAAGTTTTCATGCGTTTTAAGGATAAGCATAAATGACATGTGGATTTTATTACGTGTACATAAATAATTTAAAATCACTATGTACGTAGATAAATTATAAAGATCCTTTTTTTATTTTGTTTACTCTATAGATATAATTTTGTTATGGAAAGTAGCTAAATGTTGGCAAACGTATCTTCTATAGATGCGTCAAAATGAGTCTTTATGTGGGAAATGGTTAAAAGCAAGATTGACTTACATGCATGAAGATTTATATTTCCATTCATGTATATAATTAAAAGAAATAGATATGAGACTTTGCCATCGTCAGGCAATACTCTTTTGTATTGAACATCTGTTCGATACGCACACAACTTAAGTTTTAAAAGCATTAGGAAAAATACGTTTCTTCTTAGTTCATCTGTTGAATAGTAGTTGTTTCAAAATGAACACACATACAGCAATATTTTCGAAATAGTCGAATACTAAGAACACTGCACTGTGATATACCTTGAAGTCGAATTGAGCATATAAAACCGGAGTATATTAAACATGTAAAGATACATTTGTTCATCAATTGAAATAAGTTATAAATATAACAATTTATCTTCTATTTGATGACAAATATATTTTCACCAGAAGGATTTCTGTTTGAAAGCGAAATTTCCTGGAAATTGCAGACTAAATAAAAGGGTCATCGTCATATCTGTCTGTTGCCTTTTCAAACATAATCAAGCGGCCAATTTAACAAGCGTCCATACTGGTCAGCCGCTTGACACCGACAGGTTAGCGGACGGGCTTATCAGACCCAGCCATATGAAACATGGCAAATGGCCCCTTAATTAAATTGCGGTTATACGAAGAAGGAAATTAGCCCGCTATTTTGATCCTTATCAATTTACCGGAGATATTGGGATTTTTAAAGTTGTCTGCTTTTGAGACAATTTAAGGATATCTGGAAAATCGGAAGACAAATATTAAAGCATTGTAGAAACAGGAGAAAGTTTTCCGTTACAGATATGTTTTCCAAAATCGTCGGCTCAATATGTCGACATATGTCGTCTGCACCGTAGTAAGGCAAAATACAAAAGTAGTTATCCATCCTTCTATTCTGACAAAAAATTATATTAATGCTCATTTTCTTTTTTTAAAAATGTCATTGGAATACAAAACACAGTATAAGGGTACTCATTTGTATGCATTTTATTTAAAATTCAAAGCATTTTCTTACACCTTGTTTTATTGGTTTATTCGCGATTTCTTACACCTTGTTTCATTGGTTTATTCGTGATTTCCTCTGGTCCGGGTTATCACCCGCATTATCCACTAATCGCTGTCGGAAGGATAAACATTGATGAGAGGTTGACCACATGGCCCCCTGCAATAGATTTACTAATTATGATATTCATTTCTCATGCCAGATTCCCTCATATACATCTTGATGGCATCTAAATTGGCTATGACTCTGCTATGTATGAATCCAATATTTATGGAAGTCGTCTTAGAGCGTGCTAGAGACATGTTGTGTTTAAACTTTAAAGACAATAAAAAAACAATCAAATGAAAGTAACAAAAACATGTACCTGATTAAAAGATTTATTTTATTAAAACGCAGTGTGCTAGTGATAGCATTGTACTTGTCCTATCCATTTCGTTTTTGTGGTTGACGATATTTAAACAGCTTGTGGAAAAAACATGAATCTGACAAAAACGACACAGACAACCTTTTTGCACAGTGTTTATAAATATTCTACTATAGATACAGTTTATTCAAATTCCTTGTATTGTCTTTTGTGACTATTAAGACAGAATATGCCATTAGAAGATATAAATGAGCCGCCTTGCGAGAAAAACAACAGGACAGACACCTTTCACATCCTGTGATTTTGTTTCTGTTTCATGAATCACTCTATACCTTTATCCCCATGAGGCGGAATGTATCGGCCCGGATCAGTCTGCGCGGTCGATACATTACGCAGTTGCCATAATGTTGGTTTTCTCGCGAGACGGCTCATGCGTCGTACCTCTTCCACTACATGCAGTATCATTCGTCTCTGTTTTGAATTAGAAGACGTGATTATCGTTTTGCAGTACGATAAGGATTAATACGGTATCGGTGATACTAATTAGACAGATAGAGAACCATTTAGCTTGATGAATTAATATATCGTGATAATATTTATATTCATGTGAACTGATAAACCAAGCCAAACCACCCACCCTGTAACCCTATCAATGTTTACCCGTCTGTTTGTCGCCTCGTTGGTGTAGTGGTTAACAGTTTCCCACATACAGCAGACGGCTTTGAACATATTTTGTCAAAAAAAAAGAAAATCTCAATAATTGAATGTATATCCTTTTGCCACAATGTTTTCCACTTTTAGTCATAAGTTATCCATTTAATTATAGAGATTTTTACAAAATGTGTTCAAAGTCGTCTGCTGCAGAATTGTCGTATGTGGGAATATGTTAAAAACTGACTTATATCCATTGCATTTAATGCCAGCCAGAATAATCTAACCCAGTAGAAGTGATCATTTACTCAGGAAAAAATTAAAATTAACGGAAATTGTTGAAAGAGGCGTACTTACACTGTTCCCATTCACTTGTACAGTTTTCAAGAAACCTCCTTTTAAAAATATATTCGTATTATCAATCTAGTTATAGTTGATAACACGTTATCCTTAAATATTCGTATTATCATTCTAGTTATAGTTGATAACACGTTATCCTTAAA
>JAUELF010000018.1:893356-906889 GCA_031471495.1 Clinocardium nuttallii
TCTGCTGCAGAATTGTCGTATGAGGGAAAGGGTTAAAGTCGTCTGCTGCAGAATTGTCGTATGAGGGAAAGGGTTAACGTATGCGATTGTTAAACGTGCTGAACTGCAGATTATAGTTAGTTTAGTAAAAGTTTCAGAAATGTTCAGAAGTTATAATTTCACTTTCGAGTACAATAAACATCTACTGAATATTGATCATTTATGCTTTATTTTTACTGGGTAGACATACCCAGTAATCCATACTGTTTACATTTTCATGACTTTCAATTGACTGTTTGTTTTCAACATTTACTGCCAAAATAGTTTTGAAACTATAAATTGTCACTATTAGCAATATTTGCAGAAGTTTCAACATTTCAAAATTTTAATATCAATCCGGAGTTCAGCACCTTTAAAGAACCCAGTTTCTGTATGACGGGACTTGAATGATATTGAGAAAGCGTCAAACCTACCCGGTACTTCAATGAACAGCGGAATATATAAGTAAACGTTCTTCGATCAATGCCCGCATATAGGTATTGACACTAGCTGGGTAGGGAGAATAGAGGGATATTTTACTAGAAGGAAAACTACTTCTTACCTATTATAGATTTAACAGATAGGTAAATATACTCTAGTAGATGAACAAATACACGTTGACAGAGAGTTTGTAAAAATTCTGTTTATATGAATGACAGTCTTGAGGCATGCTTGTCCATTTTGAATCAATGATTAACGTTATTTTGTTTTTATTTTTCAAGGAATTTGACAAGTGTACGCAGATAACTGGAAGATAACTGGCAACATCGACATCGTCTACTGTGGAGTACTGATGATTACGTGAAGTGAGACAGAATTACAGCACGGATTTAAAACATCTGACCGAGTTAAATACCTAAGATAAAAAAAGAAACGACAAATTTGGTATTATCAAAATTGTGTTCGACGTTGGAAATATCCAATAAACTTTTGGATTAATTGATAAAAACAGAGTGTATATGCGATCTCCGTATAAATATTTGGACTTAACGGAAAATGTAAACCTTTGTGAAACTATGTTTAAAAAGGTATGAGAAATCGGGCGTAAAATGCTAACCAACTATACAGTGCTCGGGGCCGGAGTCGTCAGCACATTGTCTACAAAGTTGATAGACTCTGGTGCGGCTCAGACCTCATCGATAGCGACGGTGATCAATGCGAACACGAGCAATACTTCTGGAACAGATGGCGTCCCAAGCGACGGCAACGACGACATTGCAAAGAAAGTTGTGATTGGAACGTTGTTGAGTTTGATGATATTTTTAGCGGTGTCCGGTAACACGCTAGTATGCATTGCTGTGTTCACGGACCGGAAGCTGAAACGTTTAAATAATCTATTTATAGTGTCACTCGCTGTAGCCGATTTGTGGATGTCGTTAGTTGTGATGCCGTTCGCGACCGTCAATGACGTTTCCAATATGTGGATGTTTGGACCTGTGTTCTGTAATATTTGGATTGCTTCCGACATTATGGGATCCACAGCGTCCATTTTGAATTTGTGTGTGATTTCGTTAGATAGGTATATACATATCCGTGATCCACTGAAATATGCAAGGTTAATGAACTGGAAGAAAGTGGCATGTGCAATCGCCTTAGTTTGGATAATATCCATTATCTTATCCTTTATCCCCATCCATGTTGGTTGGCACAACGGATCCGTTAACGATGACGTAGTGCCGCCACCGGGGCTGTGTATTTTTGAAATAAGTGGAACATATGCTGTGATTTCATCTTCAATTAGTTTTTATTTACCTTGCATTGTGATGCTGGCGTTGTACTGTAAGTTGTACATGTATGCACGGGAACAAGTCAAGAGCATAAAAAGTACTTTTGTCCATAATCATCTCAATGATTCCCAGGTGAAACAATCGTCTGGGCTTTCTGATCATAAAGCGGCTGTTACGCTCGGAATCATCTGTGGAACTTTCCTGTTTTGCTGGCTCCCGTTCTTTATTCTTAATCTTGTAGAAGCTTATTGTAAATGTGCTCCGCCAATCCTCTTCAAGATCCTGACTTGGCTTGGATATTTTAATTCGTGCTTAAATCCAATTATCTATAGCATTTTTAATTCCGAATTTCGTAATGCCTTTAAAAGGATCCTTTTTCCGAAGTCATGTCCGTGCTTGCATGACAGTCGAAACGATTTTTATAGAAGTCCGAAAAAATCCAAAAATGGAACTTCTTCCACGAATTCGCATTTAATGGGTCGGATGGAAAATGGCTCAAAGGCGAGTCATGACTCTAAACATCCGCTCATGGAAGAGAAGATCACCGCGTTATGAAGGGAAGGCATCCGCCATTAAGACATCGCAAGTTTGTTGAAAATGATAACACATACGCTGATTTCCCGCTATGGAAAGCCGTGATTAGATATGTGTTGGATTTTGTGGACCTATAAATGTGTAAGGAAGCCAAAAGTTGCTGTGAAGAGTGACAACATATCTCGTGGACAAGGGAATTAATTGTTTTAGACGTCATATCGGTGAGTCGTCACGTGAGAATAACCCGTGATGTTTTGTTGCCGGTTTTATTGGATCACTTGATCCTGTTTTGGTGTAGTAACACAGTTTAGCTTTTCATTGGGATAATTTGATGCAATTTCATTAAAAGCAGACTCTAACTTCGCTCGTATGTAGATATGTTGACTGCCTTGAACAGATCGTCTCAGATTGACACATATGCGTCAGCCAATCAAATTGTAGCCTGCAAAAGCGTTAGGTATAAAACAAGAGATATACTCACACGAAAAAGAAAGTGTGCACTTGGTTAGAGGGATTTTTGTTATACTTATAGAAGCAAAATATAGGCGAATTTGGTATCAAAATGTGCGAAAATCTATTGGCTATACGATGTTTTATTTTTAATTGAAATTTGATAATAATCAGAACATTGTTTTACGTGTGAATAACGTAGGGGTGAAAAGTAAAAGTTGCATATTTGTAATGTTTTGTAACTGCTTTTTTGTCTTCGGATATTTGTCAAGTTACGTGACAATTTATCAGTATCTGTTGTGGCCTCCTCGTCTATGGATCAACGCAAGTATTCTAGATCGCATGGACCTGCACATTTTGATACCAAATTAGCCTATATTTTGCTTATATAAGTATTAAAAAAATCCCTCTAACCAAGTGCACACTTTCCTTTTCGTGTGAGTATATAATTTAAATTAACCCATATACATACACGAGATAGAGAATCGGTTATTGGTTTCCGATTGTGAAGAATTGTTGGTTAACTCGTGCGATTTGAGTCAACAATTTTTTTTTCTAAATTCGTCTTTTCCAATAAGCGTACAGCGAAGTATTTCGGTCTGCGTTTGATGAGATTGGATTTGATGGTACAAATGGAAAGCAACACAATGTGTCTGACTGTGCTTTTGCCCTGCATTGACTGGCTCTTTAACCAGCTAAATCCCGCGTAATGTCTGACCCTTGTATCGTCATCATTGAATTTTAATAAATACTTACGAATTTATGGTTACGTGATGTTTGCTAAATTGTGTTATATAAGTAGCGAACGATGTAGTCATGGTTGACCACAGGCAAATACAGGCTCATCTGGGTCTACGTTGTTCACAAAAGTAGTTTATTTAAAGTTATGCAAACGTTAAAGGTGCTGAACTCCAGAAAATAGATATTATTGTCATATTTAGTTTTTAAACTGTTCAAAGTTGTATTAAAATATTAGAATCATAATTCTTGGATACAATTAGAGTAATAGTATCACTTTCCAGTACAATAAACATCTAAATAAATTGTTACTGCCAAAATAGCTTTTGAACTACGTAGTACTCCCTTTGTTGTCACTATTAGCAATATATGCAGAAGTTTCAACATTTCAAAATTAAAAATTTATCATCTGGAGTTCAACCCCTTTAATGTTTCGACAGACATGAAGTATTTGTAGAAGTATTTCCTCGTATGATTGTGAGTGTTGTTTAGACATATGGAAATAGGTTGTTCAGAGTCTGTATTTTCCAATCAGGCTAAATATCGTTATTTATTCTAGATTTACAAACTGACATATTTTCGGTTGACCAAGTGGTGACATTTATGTTAAGCTGAAATTAACAATATTCTTTACATTTAGAAATAAGATTTAGAAATACGGATTTCTGTACAGCTCCCATCTTCATACTGTCATCTTAATAAGTGTTAAACCTTTTCCCGTATACGACAAATCTGAACCAGACGATTTTGAAAACACATATGCAAAAATATGGAAGAGATAATAATTACATAAAGTTGAAAACATTTAGATATAAGAAAGAAATTGCTCGTTATGAACAGTTTTTACTTGCGAAAGTTGTCTGCTGCAGTGGCGTGATAAAGCGTTCGTATTTCGGAAACTTATTTACTGATACGTCTGTTTATGCTGCATTCTTTTCACACGGTGTGTATACGCAGACTGATATGTGTCTGATCTGAGCAAGTGACCGACCGATCGCCTGTTTTCTTCGTCGAACCGTATGTTACATGTGCTTAGCAGTATCTTCAATGCCCGAAAGAGGTTTATATTGTATCTAACACTTTCCCTAATACGACAATTCTACAGCAGACGACTTTGAACATATGTTGTCAAAACAATGGAAAACTCTAGATAATTGAATGGATAACCTTGGACTAAAAGTGAAAAAACATTTTGTGGCAAAAGCAGAAATTGCTCGTTTTGAGCAATTTCTTCTTTTGTCACAATGTTTTCAAAAAGCCGTATGCTGCAGATGCGTCAAAAAGTGATTATATGAGGGAAAGGGTTAATAAGAGTGTGAACCATTTATTCAAAACTGTATGGGGGATATCCACCATCCATCGTTTAAACTCACACTGAATAGCCGTATTTGTAAACTACACTTTTCAAATATTAGAAATTAACTACGCAGTATCTTATATGCAATAGAATATTTAAATATTGAATTATAATTCAAAGGTTTTTCCTCAATACAATACTTTTTAACTAAATTGGAAATCGAGCATCGATCGATTTCTGTTAACAAATTGCATGTAGTAAGGGGGTTGTTCGCAAAGGGGGCTACTGCCCTTTACTGTCACCCATAACATACACCGTCAGACACCCACGGTTGTTGGCTCCCCTACGCTCTAAACATCACGTGTCCGCCTCGGTGCTGGAGATGGTCGCGGGTTCGATCCCCGGCCGGTTAATACCAAATTTAATTTTTTTTATGACTGCCCTATTTGGCGCGTGTGGAGGTGGAGGTAGGATTACGGCGGACTGGCTGGTGTAAAGATAAATGGACAAGTCATTCTGGTAACTTACCCAGGAACACGACGTGATATAACTGAACAATGTTAAAAGCGGCGTAAATAAAACACCAAACATTTAATCAACCAATCAAACTTCCATTATGATGCATATCATACAATTTATAATATGAACCGCTTTAAGCGATATGCGTACAATGAAGACATCTCAATGGCTCAACTGTCCATCTACATATAAGTTAACCAATCAATCAACCAATAACACATCACGTGATGTTTAGAGCATACTGGAGTCATACGATGCTATCATACAGCACCTCCGAGCTCTTGGTATTGGGAGATTTGTGTATACCCATATCCAGAGCTCTAGACTAGAGGCACTTTTCTTATTCGTTACCTTTTCCCACATAAAGACTCTCTCTTAAGCCTCTGCAGCAGGCGACTTTTATAAATATTGTGGAAAAAGGAGAAATTGCTCCTTTTGCCAAAATGTTTTCAACTCTTTATAAAAGTTATACTTCCATTTATAGAGATTTTAATGTCGTCTGTTGCAGAATTGTCGTACATGGAAACCTTATGTGACACTCACACCCTATGTTATGGGTTTTCCAAGAATCGTGACAATGAGACGATTCTTTTGAGTACACACAGCATAGGGTTTTGTTGTGTAATAATAGATATACCAGTTTACTCCCCCTTATCTTGTCCTCTGCCTTAATCGATACTTGACTCAAAACTCAATGTTGATGGTATTCAAAAGATGCGTCCAGCAACGAAGATACGTTTGAGTACCGACAACATTTGGTTTTATACATAGATAAAAGAAATAATGTAGGGGGATAATACATGTGTACACCTACTTACGCATGCATATTGAAGATATTTGTGTATCTGTGAAAAGAATCAGAATGTGTTTTAATGGTGTGATGCGTACAGTCACTGGTGCCAGTCTCGTTCAAAATATAAAAATAGCATGTTAGTATATATTGTCAATATATAGTCAAATGCTATTTTTAGATTTTAAACAAGTCTGGCACCTATGCGTACAGTGTTCTTACAGCAAACGTTCCTACAGCAGCCTATTTTACATTAAAATGTTACTTTTAAATAAAAATGTAGTGTATGATATAGAATTGTTGCAAAATGTATGTATATAAATATGTATATATAAATATGTGAGATAGGTAGATGAGCATAATACTATAATATTCTTGTACTTTGTGATATTAGAAATTCTAAAACCACTAAAAGCAATTAGCATTTCTAAACAACCTAACCGGAACTCTAAGAAAAACCAACCGTAATGCATTTACGACCAGTATAGTTCAGGCTCTAAAAGTATAATCTGTACCCAGAAATTGTGCTCAAGTATCCGGTCAGTATGTGGTCAGAAGCGAACTTGACCAACCAGAAGTCCCATTTTGGAGCTAGGATTTCATTTTTGAGCACGAAGAACGTTTCACGAGTTGTATAGTTTCGGGCACAGATCTGCCAGTGTATCCGTGCATTCTGATATGGCACAGTTAGCTTATTTAGAATTAGGCATATAGAGATTCAACAGACTTCTGTCTAGGAGTATATAGTTGGATCTGTTTTAACGGATACACCGACAGGTCTTTTCGGCAAGTGTCATAATTACGCTTGATCATAAAATGACCACTAGGGGTCTAAAACTAAAATATATATGTGAACACTCAATTATCACGCTTTCGGCCTGACGGCCTTCTTCAGGAAAAAATACGTTAAACCTTTCCTTAATACAGACGCTTTCTGACTGACGTCTGCAGTCTTTTGAAGACATTGGTAAATGGAGAAAATGCTCAGTATGAGCCTTTGTCACAATGTTTTCATCTCTATGCAATAATAAAACTTTCATTTAAGGAATTTTCATAGTTGTGCCAATATACCTACCATCAACGTCGTCTGCTTCAGATGTGTCGTATGTGAGAAAGGGTATAGTTTTTGGTTTCTCTTGAGTACCGCTCTTAATTTTGTATTCTGTACTGCTATACGAGGGGTGATCCATAATTAACCGGAGTGCGTCTGTAACTTCCGAATTTAAATAGCGATATTAAGGAAAATCACAGAACATAAGGACACTTCTTTCATACACGTAATTGTAAAATGTTCAAAATCACGAAAATACGTTGGTTAACAATCCGTCTATAAGAAGCGTCGCCTGGAACAAAATGAGCCGTCCCGCGAGAAAACCAATATTATGGCGTCTGCGTTATTTATATGCCAGATCAGCCTGCGCAGTACGTGTTGACTGATCCGGGCCAACATATACTGTCTCAGGGAGATATATGTATAGAGTGATGATTCCTGAAACAGAAAATCCACAGGAGGCGAAACGTGTCTGTCCGCGTCGATACTTTACGCAGAGTCCATTATGTTTGTTTTTTCGCGGGACGGCTAAAATGTTTTTATCTCTTTTCAATACTTATAGTTTCATATATAGAGATTATTTCCAACATGTTTGTCAAGATGTCCAAAGTTGCCTGCTGTAGATATTTTGAAATTTCGAAAAGTAGTTAGCCGTATGGCAATTGTTGATGTCCAAGGTTTTCTGCTGTAGATGTGTTGAATTTCGAAAAGTAGTTTGTCCAAATGTATGATGCCGTAAACGTATTTGGGTCTTTTTAATGTTTGAAGCATTTTGTAAGAACCGAAAGTCCTAGTGTCATTTCTTGAATATATGGTTCATGATTACGAAACCCTTTATCATTGCGATTTCTTTTGTCAAACCGATTGGATTACGTTTAATCATTAAGAACAGTTAAGATTCAAATTTGATAGTTCGAAAAAAAATATGGATTTGGTTTATCTTATCGTTTTACAATAGCCAAGCTAACTTATGTGAGAGTGCAGACATGTCGTATAGTGTCAATTGAAGTCGAATTTAAAGACTATCTAAAAGAATAACAGTTATAATCCCTGTTATGCTAAGGTCAGCGTTTCATCCTGTTCCACCATTACGACTATCGAGGCTTGTACAACATTGATCAAACTATCGAACAGAAGAAGCTCCATAGAAAAAACTTGACATGTCTTACAGGATCATCCTACGAAGTCAATTTCTACTTAAGAAAGGGAATGTTAATATATATATAGCCAGACTTAATTACCGAATACTTTGCAATAAACAAGCAATGGCATCAATGTAAGTTCAGAGAGACAGACATATGCACATGTCTACTTCGGACTTGTGTATGGTAATTATAGACTTAATACATGTTGAAGGGCTAATCTTATTTGATTGACATACTGTATATTTTAATATTGTTTGTGTACGACCAATTAACGTTTAACCAGTCAGAGAATGCGCGATTTAACACAGTTCACATACTAAGCAGTATGTTTTAACCCTTTCCCACATACAACAAATTTGCAGCAGAAGACTTTAGAAACATCTGCGGCAAAACATGGAAAACGTCTATAAATAAAAGTAAAAATATAAATAAGAGTTGAAAAGATTGTGTCAAATATTGCTCGTGAAGAACAATTTAACCTTTCGTCATATTTTGTTCAAATGTCGTCTGCTGCAGAGATGTTAGCAAGCGTCTACATATGGGGAAAGCGTTAAGGCTTAAGTGTCTCGCTCACATTAAGCTTGTACTCGTGAACTTAGAGTACTTAAGACATTTTAAATGACATCTAAAATTGTGTAAGATTAGTGTTTCATAAATATATATTCCTACAATGCTTTAACCCTTTCCCACATCCTACACATCTTCAGCAGACAACTTTTCGAATATCTAGACACACATATGGTAATTCGCTATAAATGATAGACCGATTATTGAATAAAGATGAAAACATTGCGGCCAAAGCACGAATTGCTCATTACGAGCAAATCCATCTGTTACCACAATGCTTTCCAAATTCGTCTGCTGAAGGTGTGTTAATATGTCTATGTTGGTGGAATAGAGTTGATCTATATCCGACATATAAACAGACAAATTATCTTACTTCCACCCTTTCCCGTGATATCGAGATTACGGTGTTTAACCCTTTCCCTCATATAGACGCTTTCTGACGCTTTTTTAAAAAACAAATTAAACATATTTGCGATGGACGTGCTAATTAGCTCTGATGTAATACACTTTTCCTTCATCTGTTATTAGTTATCGGCAAAGAACCTAACCTCCAAGAACTTGTTAAACAACTGAGTGACATGAGACATGTCATCTTTATTAAGGAGGTTGATTGAGTGATTGATTGATTGAATGATTGATTGATTGATTGATTGTTGATTGATCGATTGGTGTTTGACGCCCCCATTCAATAATTGTTCAGTTATGTCACGTTTTCTCCTGGGTAGGATTCCAGTACTACTGGTCCATTTATCCTGATACTAGCCAATATGTCGTTATTCTAACACAGCAACCCCGAGCGCCAAGAAGGGCAGTCATTTCTACCATTTCTAACGTGTTTGGTAGGAAACGGCGGGGAATCTTACACTCGACCTCCCGCACCGAGGCATAGTATGGAACTACTTGTCTAAAAGAAATGTAGGAGTAGCAAACATTGTAGACTTATAATTGAGACATGAATCCACGTGTGTCATGTATACATGGAAATAATTTGCTACAATGGTAACTGGTATCGTTAACCTGATAATTGAGCCGTCCCACGAGAAAACCAACAGTATTGCCTCTGCGTAATGTATCGACACATATCAGCATGCGCAGTCCGCGCAGACTGGTCCGGCCCGACACATTTAGTATCATGTGGATAGAGTTTTAGGGAAATGATTCCTGAAACAGAAAAACCACAGGAGACGAAAAAATGTGTATCCGGGTAAGTCCACAATGTTGGTTTTCTCGAGGGACGGCTCAATATAATATGTTAAAGAGTTGTAGATTTTAATACATCTGGGTTTTTATGTATCACTATAGAAAGTATAAATACAATTATATAATGGTTGCATTATCAAAAATATGATCTTCAGTAAAGAATAAACCAAGAAATATTGTACTGAATGTGTTTAAAAAATGGTATTTAGAAGAACTAATTCTTCTTTTCCCATTTACGCCCCCATTCTTTATTTACATGTACATGTTTTGATAATGCAAGCATAATCGAATTCCATTTATAGTTCTTTATAAAAGTCTTTGTTGTGATTTGTACTGAAGTTTATATATATAAGTACTTTCTATAATTGTAACCGTATAAGGTCAACGCTCCTCGTTACAGGTCATGCTTCATGTACAAATCATTTTGATAAACAGTTAAGTAATTGATTGATTAATTTGGATTCATTTTAACTCTACACTTTATTTTCAACAACAAATAGTAGATGTGAGCCGTGCCGCGACAAAACCAACGTTATGGTCTCTGCGTAATGTACCGACCCAGATCAGCCTGCGCAGTCCGTGCACACTGATCCGTGCCGACAAATTCAGTCTCAGGTGATAGAGGTATAGAATAATGTTTCCTGAAACAGAAAATCCACAGGAGGCGAAAAGTGTCTATCTGGGTAAGCCTGCGCGGCATGCCTAGGCTGATCCGTGTCGATACTTAACGCAATGTCCACAATATTGGTTTTCTCGCGGTACTGCTCAATTATGTTAATTACTGAATTGAGCTATAAAAAAAACCATCATGGCAAAAGGAGATATTGTTCATTATGGTCACTCCCTCCTTTTCACACAATGTTTTCAAAAGTTGTCTGATGCAGAGACGTCATATATCGTGTGGCTATGATAAAGAGTTAAACATGGGATATGGGGTAGACAAATTATTTATGAGACAATTACAAACTGTTAGTAATAAAAATGAAATTATTGTTTTCTGATATAAAAATAAAGCGCGGCATCCTGGACTTAATGGCTACTTGATCACTCTTGAAAACGACGTGATTTATGTCTTTATAGACGCATGCTAAATTTAAATTTGAATTAAACAGCACATCTTTTTGATCGGCGCCTCTCTCATAGCACGAATATTAACTATATCTTCGCTTAAATTTCTCGCCTTAAAACACACCTTGTAAGACAGCTCTGCAAATTGTGAAATATGAAAGCATTATAAAAAAAAAAAAAGCATATCGCTCGATTTGATAATTTTCTTCTTTTTCCTAATATTTGTTCTGCTCTTTTCAAAATATTGTCACATGCTTTTTTTTCAGATTGTCTTTATTTTATGTACTGGTACTCACCTGGTGATGCTTTACGCATTTCCTGCATTTAAACGCATCTGCAGCAGACGACTTTTGAAAATGTTGTGGTAAAACGAAACATTCTTGATAATGAGAAAGTTTTCATTTTGCAAACTATTTGGAATAATAATGGGCTCATTCATTGGGACTGTTTACCATAGGTTTTCCTTAAAGTTTCCAAAGTCGTCTGCTGCAGATTTTATGAATATCGGAAATGGTTATCTTTGAGTGAAACTCATAGGGGCAATCGTCGTCGGCATACAAATCAACTAACGGTCTTACTTATGACTACACCGTTTGCTTTTTTGGGACGGTTGGCCGACATCCACAAGCGTCAACACAGGCAGCTCCGCCAAAACAAATAGTTCGAAGCGGAGTAATGTTTACACTAAACCAGATGATGTGATCAAAGCACTGAAAGTACTATTGAGTTGCAGCACTGAACGTACTGTGAACGTACTTAATTTAAGAATACCAACACAACCTTCATACCAGTACATTTAGTGCTTTGATTCATTCATTGAAATCGTGTAAAATATTTGCAATCAATACCATAGTGCTCATAACGAGTAGTCAGACACTTCATAAGATACAACTAGAAGCTGTATAAAGTATGTATGTATAGCTTAGACCTTCTACTTGTTTCTTTTTAAACAATATTGCGATTAATCGGTTTGCACTTGAATGAGGAAAAGTGGTCACAATCGCTTAATATTAGCCAATGTTTAATTTGTTACATATAAAGTTCAACCTGTGTTTGAAGACCATCCATGGACAGAGACCAATCTGGTATTTTCTTCACTGGTGGTCTTTAATTACAGGGTCATTTATTCAGAAAACGAGGATTTAGGAAATTAAAATTATGGTCGCAATAAACAGGATATTTCTATACAAAGGTGGTCTTTAGAACATGTTCAGTGTATATTATGTATCCTCTGAGCGTTTTTAAAGTTACTGGCACTTAGAGTATCACTTCAGTTAAACAGTTGCATGTCATATGGCCTATTAATGAATCGGCCATTTTGTAAAAAACCGTCCAATTGAAATTTCGGCGAAATAAATCTGACGTGTATGTACTCTGGTCAAAATACCGAAAGTCGATCTTAATGTACAGTTAAACCTGTGTTTAAAGACCACCCATGGTCTATTGTTACAGTTGTTCTTTAATTACAGGGTCATTTATACAAAAAAAGAGTATTTGTGAAACTAATAGTATGGCCTCAATAGAATTGTGTTTCCTAGGTGATCATTAGCACGGGTTCGACTGTAGTTTGGGTCCGTTAATGAGACAATGCACTAGTTAACGTATGTGAACAGTGCAGATCCAGATCAGCTGTGCATCTACACAGTCCGATTGATATCTCCGCTGTTCACTCATTTCTTACATAAGCTTATGTGGAGATTCTGTGTCAACTTGTGCAGATTTCGATAACGTAGAGCAGATGTTGCACTGTTCTGAAATCCAAAATTGTACCCTTTTCCAGTGGACACACTCTTTTATTCGTCGTTTTTGTTAGATGTTTTCAATCAGAAGAAATAATAAATAGAATATCAAGTATTAGATACACGCACGATATGTGTTATGTCTTAAGCTATAGTATACAGCCATAGTGTAAAGCTATAGTGTAAAGCCATAGTGTAAAGCTATAGTGTAAAGCCATAGTGTAAAGCTATAGTTTAAAGCAATATTGTAGATGTATTATGATTATGCTGAGACAGTTTGTCTGTTATATTTAGTTTCTTTTCAATAGAATAATGTTCTTGTTGTTGTACATGTATATAAGTAATATGTAATACTACATACTGATATTATTTATTGATGTTTTATATTGAAATAAATGAAAACGATAATTCATGCCTTATTTGTCCTTGTTATTTTACATGGAATCCGTCCCTCGACTTAATATTAACTTAGGTCATTGTTACTATCGAGTCAATTAAAACTTACCGTAATACTTCTCTACAGTAGCAAACGCTTTAGTATATAAATATATATATCTGACGACTGCCTATAACAGGTCATCTCAGATAGAGGTGTCGTCAGATCCAATATACATGTACGTACAGCGTAGTATTTTAGTCTGATTTCGATGTGACTGCAGGAGAATCTGTCAATTATTCTAAAAATAAAAT
>JAUELF010000018.1:1055940-1076573 GCA_031471495.1 Clinocardium nuttallii
GAACTATTCATTCCATCTTACACCATTTCAGATACTGAACTGTTTATTCCATCTTACACCATTTCAGATACTGAACTATTCATTCCATCTTACACCATTTCAGATACCGAACTGTTTATTCCATCTTACACCATTTTAGATACAGAACCTTTTATTGTTCATCTCATCTAACTATGTTCATATCATCTTACACAGTGTTCAGATACAAGACTTCTCATGCCATCTTACGTAGTGTTTCAGATACAAGACCATTAAAACAGTTTCAGATTAAGGACTGTTCATGCCATGTTCATTTAAGCTTACACGTTCATGCCAATTTAAACAATATTCAGATACAATACTGTTCATGGCAGCTTACACTATTTTAAGATACATGGCTTTTCATGTCAGCTTACACCTTTTTCTGATAAAGGGCTGTTCATGTCAGTTCACACTATTTACTATTTTCAGATACAGGACTGTTCATGCCATCTTACAGAAAACCGAAAAGAGTGAGAACTGCATTCTCTCCAACACAGCTACTCCGATTAGAACACGCCTTTGAAAAGAATCATTACGTTGTCGGGCAAGAGAGAAAAGAACTGTCTGCGTCATTAAACTTGTCAGAAACACAGGTAAATATAATACTGATTTAGCACAATTGTGTTTGTTTTACGTGCGATGCATGCACGTTAAACATTAGATCATTATTTGCTAAACAAGCCCATTCATGTTAGGCTAAAACATATATGATTGACACTGTTTAGGAATCGCTCGTTTGATCCAAAATAAAACAACAGTTTTATTGCAATAATAAGATATTTAAATAGCACCACATCACCTTACACACACATACAAACTCAGATCGCAAAATAGATAAATGCCAAAAGGCGAGGGTAAAGATAATAACACAAAAAGAAGAAACAAACAATGAAATCTTATTTACTTTCACCCAGTGACACAAATAATGAAACATTCCTGTATGCTTCTAAGTACCGTTTCATTTCATATAAAGGATACATCAACACAAATACATTTACATATATATATATGTAGTCCTTTATTTGTCACTTTGTTCTTTTTTGTCATACACAACTACGATCTTTCCTCTCTCGTGTGTACAAGCAACAAAATGAATTTATCTTTTAATTACATTGTTATGATATTGAAACGAACGTTGTTAAACTCTGAGTATTCAAAATGCAAGAACGTGTATAATTGTTCAGGGATTTAACGTATGTTTCTCAGTCGACAAACGCAATGACAAAACAAGTAATTGAAACGAAAAACCGTTAAACAGATCACTTAGAAAGATCACAGAGAAAATGTTAAGGATATCTTCAGGTATATTATTATGAAACCAGTATGAAACACTGAATATGATACACGTTAAAATGCTATGAAAATGTTTAAAATGCTGAGAATCAACAAAGGGAAAATGATATGAAGCCAGTTTTAAATGCTGATAATGACCAAGAAGGAATCGTCATGAAACCAGTATAAAATTATAAAATGCTGAGAATGACCAAAGTTAATTAAATTGATAAAGCCAGAGTTGTTTTCTTTTAAATAGAACAGAAAAACGCCACTCGGAACCAAGGGCATGATTGTGAGTACCTGTCAAGCCCTTGGTAAGCAAGAAGCGATCATCGCCGATTATTCTGATTTCTAAACGGTTGGCTTATGTAAACACTTGCCAATGGTTGTATCGGCGACACGTTTTCATAATCCTCGAAATGAGGTCGATTTATGTGAGCCTGGCCATGACGAAAACGATTCCAATTCCGTCCTTATCCTATTCACATATACAAAAAATACGCAACAGACGAATTTGAAATTAGTTTTTGCAACAAGTGCCAAATCTCTATAAATAATAGTTAATTTGAGTTGAAAAACCTTATGACCAAAATGAAATAGCTAACTATCAGTAATATTCTCCATGTGATACAATGTTTTCGGATGTCATCTACTGCAGATGTGTGGAAATGCGTTTACATATGGACAAGGGCTTACATAATTCTAAACATCTAGAATTGACTGCTACCCATTTAGTGTTTGTTTCAAAAACAAAACACGGGTCAAATATGACATGTTATTTTTCGCTAATGACACTTCGGTATAGTATAGATACTTGACTGTAGGACGGCCCGTGCTGTGAGATACTGCATGGCCATTACACGGTTTTATTCTCGTTCATCTAGTAAATAAGGAACATTTTTTGCTTGACTCTGCTCTTTTGGTTTTCACACACAATGCTTAGCGCATATCTGAAGGGAAATGGGCGTTCTGGCTTCAAATTTAGGTTGAACTGGTTTTTCAAAAAACGTTTAATGGTTACGCTAATCCCTGTAAGGGCAAGCTAATTAATGGACAGCTACCGCACAAGATGGGTTCAATAGGTTTAAATTGAAATCATTCATGACTTATATCGGGGAAATATCTCCGTTATATACCACACCATCACAAAAACACAGTGGCCGGTATGCGCCCATCGAAGAAGACGACTCTGTTAATCCATACAGTCAAGCATAAGCCTTACATATTCAAGTTGAGACACTTTCGACCGTTAGCAATCGAATGAGTGACTAGAGTTATTTGTAAATCGACATGATGCCCCATATTCTGACTTTTCTTTCGCTGGAACCACTTTGTGAATTATTATCCATCTGTACTAAAGCTCTTGTTATGAAATGTTATGGTATTTTGAAAATCTTACAACCGACATGGTCCCTCAAATTCTAATTTTACACGAACGCCACTGCAAGAATATTCAACTGTTCCAAAGCGCATGTTATCAAAGGATAGATGGCATAATGAAAATCTAACTTAGGAGTGTTCAGAATTGTGACAAGCACAATGAGGTTGGCCCTTCATACAGTCTGGCGAGACTCTACATTTATTTATAATAATATTCCCGCATTCCCGAGCGCCAAGAGCGAACCATTACCTTCGGAACCTTTGAAGTTTGTTTTCAGAGTGACGTGGTTCAAACGAATACTATTTAACTGTCATAACCTGGTAGACATGTCCAACAATGAAAACCTAATGGATGACGAATAATGGAACATAATACGTGTCGTGAACAGTACAATTTTCAACAATACAAAGTTGGCAGTACTAATTCATAATACGACTTCGCTTTTTGGAGGACAATGACAAGCAAGGTTTGTTATTCAAGCTTGCTTTTTTCAGAATCCGCTACCGCCATGACATTTGAGACATTTTACATAATGTCAGATTCATACACATACAAACATTTAGTGACCGCCTATATTATATATTAGAACATGGCGTGGATAAATTGTTGGAACCAGAAGTTGCCCAATTGTTGTACATAATTATATGTTTAATACACATTTACAAAAAAATATATTTCAACGACTTCGAAAATCTGTGTGAACCCGACCTGTGCAGTTTAATAATAAACATGTTTTATGTTTTAGGAGCTGGATGGAGTGTTGCGCGATGAACACGTTTTATATGCCCTCCTACCAGCCTGTTTAAACATTAAAAATGCAATATTCAGAAAGAAAGCAATGCATTTATAATTTTCCTCGAAAGATTTAGTCGTCGAAATTGAATTGTTTATATTGAGCCGTTTAGAGAGGTTATGCTGTAAATAAAAAAGAAATTATTTTTAGTTTAAGTATTTGGAGATATTAGTATCATTGTCTCGACTTCTTACACTTAATACTTATATGCACTATTGTCACTATTTCGATTGTGTTACTTATATAAGATGTATATCCTGTAGTTTGGGCCGATGTCCTAGATATTTGAACAACAGTTCTACGTCTAGTCAAGCGAATGCTTTTTTTTTCGTAGATGCGTGTTATGCTTAAATATCTTACATGTGTATATATATAGGTTTGACTTAAAAACTGTTGAACACCAGAGCTCTAGGTAAGGGGCATTCTTCATGTTCTTAAATCCTTATTTGACATGTAATGCCTATAGTGTGGGTACTCAAAATAATTGTATCAGTGAGACGATCCTTTTGAGTACCCACAGTATATGATTTAGATGAGTAAAACGAGAAATATTGTGGGTGAAAGACCTGTTCACCCCCTCTTATTTTGTCTGTCCTCTGTTGAACACTAATGTTAATCCCAACCAACCGACTGTAAAATACCATTTGATTTCGTTTTAGATTTGATGTCAATAATTACACACTGTATGTCGTATAATGCGTACATGTTGGCGCTGTTGATTTTAGCTTTTGTCTTGTTCTTCGAATGTCAAACGGCATTGTTTTTTCTTAGCTATGGCACGATATGCCAAATCAAAGGACAGTCACAATTCATTTAAAAAAAAAACATAGACTTGTCATAATTGAAATTAAAATAAAAAGAATAAAGAAAAAATAAACCTCGACCAACACAATGTTTTGACGTTTCTCTAATGAACCAGGTCAAATTTGGCTGATGAAAAATTGCCCCAGACACGTAACAAAAATATACATATCCTAAATGGACCATTATTGTTGACATGTTTTCCCCTTTTTAGTCTAATGTAACCATTAAATATCAGATTGAAGCAAATTACAAGCCATTCAGACATTATACAAACTTAATTGTATCCATTATATTGTTACAAGTAAATTAGCTTTCAGCTCAGGGGAGGTTGTGAGAATGATACGATAATGTTCCAGTGTCAGACGTTTTACCAATTTCTTTAAACAATATCTTTACGCACGTCAACTTCCTTAACCCATTAGTTCACATGAATTTTCAAAGGTCGTCTGCTTTACTATCATCAGACGAACAATTTCAACAATCTAGAAAACTATGTTCATATTGAAAAGGAGTTGAAAATATTGCAATAAATAAGAGGTGACATTGCTCGTTTTGAGCAATTTCACCTTTTATTGCAATGTTTTCAAAAGTCATGTTCAATGACAGGTGTCAAATGTCGTCTGTGTTAAGTAATGGGTTAAGCCATTTCACCCCACATACAACACATCTGCAGCAGACGACTTTGAAAACGTCTAGGTAAATATATATGCAATGCATATACACAAACGTATAATAAACTACTAAAGTTGCAAAAGGTAAATTTGCTTATCATGAACAAGTTATTCCTTTGCAACAGTCGCCTGATGCAGATGCGTCAATATATTTCTCCAATTAGGAAAGGGATTAGGAGTATGTGACCTGAGTCAGGCCTGCCGGCGCCATATGACCAAACCTTTACTCTGTTGAGTGCAGTTAAAATAGAAATATGCTGCATGTCATCTCAAAAATAACATTTCAAATTAATAAAATTCAACAAAAATACACAAAGTGAAATCATAATATATTTTAAACGTACTTTAATTAAACATCTAAATATTGAGGAAAATAAGATTGAAATGTGATCAATTTAAAAATTCGTGAGTATCAATATCACGGACATGTTCTTCCTCCTACTGAAAAAGGATTTACGCAACTTTAGGGGTGGCAACAAACGCATTAGTTTCGTTTTTCCTCTTATATCGGTGATTTATCTCAATATTACAGCGGTTAATTGACATAATGTAATTTCAATTTAACACTTTCCCACGCGCAGGCGTATAAGACGCATTTGCAGCAGACGACTTTGGAACACATTATTGCATCTGCCTTGATGTTTTCAGGCGTATGCTGCAGATTTGTTGTATGTAGGAAAAGGTTAAAATCCATTCAAACCAACTTCCTTTATATGATTTAGTGAGATAATAATGCAAATGCATTTAAGAAAAAACTCTTAGACACAATACATGTGAGCCGTTCCACGAGAAAACCAACATTATGGACGTTGCGTAATGGATCGACCCAGATCAGCCGGCCGACACATTCAGTCTTAGGGGGATAGAGATGTAGAGTAATGATTCATGAAACAGAAAATCCACAGGATGCGAAATGTGTACGCCGGGGTTAGCCTGCGCGGCATGCTTAGGCTGATCCGGGTCGATTCTTTACGCAGAGTCCGCAATATTGGTTTTCTAATGGAACGGCTTATAGAACAGAACAGAACAGAACAGAACTTTATTTAAGAATATTGACTTGAACACATAAGGTTCATCGTCATGAATTATTATACCATTTAATCATATATTTTTTAAAATTTATTTATCGATTTATGAGGAACGAAAAGTAGCATCTTATACAGATTGAAAATATTTTTAAGATCGACTTCTTTAATAATTAATAATAACAAATCATAATTAATGTTTTAATTTCAAAAGTAACGTCGCAAAACTCCAACCAATTATAGATTTTAGTATTTAGTATTTATTTATTCTTACAAATGTTTCCAATACATTAAATATAGGTATTAAAGTTTACGTTTTGTTTCCCCGTTAAGGAATGAAATATAGAACAAACGCGACACGTTGTGTAATACAGATTTATAAAAATAACGACAAAACATCATAGCAACAAAATAATATTCATATTGTAATCATAGTCCGACACTACATGTTGATACCTTCAATTACAGCAACCGTCCGTTTATATGGTTCTTTTGATAATACTGATCAAATGAAAACAGAAAATAATAATGGCCAACAAAGAAGCCACTTTGGTATCCCAAGGTCAATTCAAACACTTAAAAATACAAGAGTTTTTCATGAAAGCATAACTCGTCGGTAGGGGCTTGCTTGTTAATTCTAAAAAATATATAACTTGAACACACCATTCTTTAACGAATTTGAAAACTTTTCGATAACATCAACGAAAGGTTGACACAATGAGCGGTGCTCAACTTAATTACAACTCGTGTGGAAAAATATTCAAGATTCAAACTATTTATTTAGTTTCCTGCGAATCAATGATATAGTCTAGTAATACTGCTTAACATAAAGTTCTTGAAACAGTATGATTTATTGGCCAACAGTGTCGCTTGATCTACACTGGACACAATTCCGTATAGTAGATTTTCGCAAATACCAAACTATAAAAGTAACAGCAAGAACAAAACGTTAGTCTCGGACGATGAAATGAAACAGATACTCAACAATGAAGCACAACACTAATAAACAACACAGGGTGTCAACTATATATGTGTATATGTTTTGATAAACACAAATAAGGAGAAATTATATCATTAGCGGTAACTATACTATTCTTCTCTGCAATTGTTGTAAAATAAATGCTGCGGTCGAATACGCATCGTTTTAAAGACACATGGCCGGTGTTGACCTTTCCCTCCTCAATATATAAAAGTAAAATCTAACCTATGACACATGGAATAAATATGTACTTCTGAGATTATATGTAAAACTGATTTTGTAAAGGCATAAAATAGAAACTGGTTACCATGTTACAAACAATGCTGCACACCTTGAGAATGGTGAATGTTTAAAAGAAAATGTTATAATACAAAACTTGGTGGCAGATTGGTTTGCATGCAAAAAGGTTTTGGTCAAATGTTGCATCTAATATAAGAAGTATACCGTACCCATTCACTTTGATGTAAATTTAAATGATGCCTAATTAAAATGTCAACAATATAAGATGCCAAATTCGTCTCATATCTTTCTACTTGGTGGTTTATGTATGATATATTTATATGTCATTATTGACAGGTTTGATTTGTAGAATAATTACTTATTTAATTGACATAAAAGCCGATCCATTTACGACCTAAATTATTATCTTTTACCCAACATTTATATCTCCAAAACGAAAAGAAGTTATTAATAACCTTCGCAATAGAAAATCAAAAACCAAAAACACTTTACGTTATTGGGTCCATTTACAGGGTTCCGGCAAAATGACGACTTTTTAATTGGTCAACATTCAACAGAAATCTTGACCTGAATGTAAGCACTAATATTTTTAATTCACACAATTTTTCTCGAAAAGAAAGAAATGGGACTCTAAGTTTCACGCCTTAGGGTATTCATTAGTCAATCTTTTGATCTTAATTTGAAGTGTTTATCCCTAATTTAGCAATGGTACCTCTTCTTGTGTTGAACTTACGTAGTTTTAGATTTAACCTTTCAACAAGAGCGACGGTACCTCCTTAAACGAGAGTACTTCTGTCTTTTCTATCATAATCAAAATGATTTAACTACGATTTTACGTGTAAATTTACGAATTAAACGAAATCTTTTCTTAATCTCTCTGAAAAGCGCCAGGGGTATGGTGGTACTGTTTGAATTGCATTGTGGGATAGTTCATCGTGATTTTCTTTAACGCCATTCTCTACCTTTTATATGAAAATTCCTTTTCAAATGAAACTTGAAGTCTTGTCCCAAGGCAATAAATATTGTCTCCGATTACCCCTAATTGGATAAAGCTCTCGACATTTCCTCCTAATAACCATTAGTTTAACGCGTATTAGACGCCTGTGTCGGATGGTCTTGTTACCAACCATTACGTGGTGTGCGTGTTGTGGAACATTTAGTTAAGGTTCCACTGAATAGTGTGTTTTGAAAATTAATTTTACATAAATGTTCTGTAAAAAACGAATTATTGATTTAGGAACCCCTACGTTTTAAGTTATTTACTAATGTAGACCACATATAGACTTTTCGTTTAATATTTTCCATTCCGCCACTAGCAGTTATGAACAAACACGTGCGTCACCTTCCAATATATATGAGTCATTCCACGAGAAAAACAAGATTATGGACTCGTGCAGGCTATAACGGACAGACAGGTTTCGTCTCCTGTGGATTTTCTGTTTCAGGAACCATTAGTCTATACCTCTATTCCCCGGAGACGTAATGTGTTGGCCCGGATTAGCCTGCGCGGACTGCACAGGCTGATCTTGGTCGATACTTTACGCGACGTTTCCTCGTGGAACGGCTCATACGTAAGTGAACATGGAAACACGGAAAGACAGACAGACAGACAAACGACGTAACATTTACCATTACGTTCTCACTGTCAAGACAAGCGACACACATTTATAAACAGCAGTATTTAATAACCACTAAATAGTAACAAGGTAGCTATTTTTAATAAGGAAAATCCTGCTAAATTGTTGCCAATTAAATTTCATCGTTAAAAATATTTTCACTTGGACATGTTACTACATATTAATAGTTTGTCTGTATACACTGAACTCAGTGATGTAACATCTACAGTATTTCTTTAACATACACACATTCATATGTACAGTGTTCATCCTTTATTGCATTACAAATAACATAGCATGTCATTGCTAACTTAGATAAATAATTAAATACTGTCATTGCTAACTAGGATCAATATACAAATACTACAAATTACTACATCATTCTTAGTCACTTTTGCATTACAATAAATATATAACCTAAATTGCTTTGTCAAAAGTAACCTTCAATTAATTTCCAATTGCTTTATGTCTCCCAGTTTGTATCAAGTACTAAAACATGAGGTACGTCAAAAGTAGCATTTTGAAACGGTAAAATAAAATGGCACATATACATAACAGAATATAGGACAACCCTATATTTGAGTGTTGACAAACAACATGATAACTATTTATATGTGAATGGTCAAATATATAGACCAACATAATATTCATAGGAACAAAGTGTAGGGTATGTAGAGGTGGTTATTTAAAACAGCAACAATAGTGATCCTCACTTTTGAAAATCAGAAATATCATTAAAATGAAATAATATTTATCAAATAGATTAACAAAATGTTGCAATTGGAGAAATTGATCATTATGATATGTTTCTTCTTCTGTCATAACGTTTTCAAAAGTCGTCGACTATTGATGTGTCAACAAGTGGGAAAGGGTTAATACAAGCTGATAGTTTGCACTCGATGTACAATACATTAGTTATATACATGTATTCCAGGTGAAGGTTTGGTTCCAAAACAGAAGAACGAAGCATAAAAGAATGCAGACAGAAGAGGAACTTACAGCTTCGTTATCAAAACGCCTGCGGGAAGACAGGTTGTCCCAGACACCGTCCTTAGAGGACGTCATCATTGACCAATAGTTTATTGATTCCATTAAGTCCCACTACTAAAGAACGAAACTTAAATAACATGTAGACAGTAAAGAAGCTTTCAGCTTCTGCGAGGAGACCAGTAGTTGGAATCCAGTAAAACTGAATCTACGATTCTAACCCTATACAGCAATAAGTGTTTCCCTTTGATATTTTACAGGGAGTCATTATTGACCAATAGTTGGTGACTTGGTTGGAGATTAACGCCTTTTACAACGGTAATTCAGTAATATCCTCGAGTCAGTTCACGTGGTGTGGTTCGTACGTTTAAGCTCATTGGTGGATGAACGAATGAATCTAGTAATCATGACGTTTGTCAATCAACGGAAAGTATAAATGTCAATAACACTATTAATATAAATAGATAAACATGGCCGATGTTGAAAACTGGATCCAAGGGATGCTACCATTTATCATTTCATAGGATAACACACTTGGTTCCAGCGGAACACGTTCCCCTGGATTGATAGCCCTCGTCGTATTCAATCGAGCAATCATTGCTAACATAGTTAAAATCCAGTCGCAGGCAATATATGATTTGAACCCCACAACAAGTATTGCCCGTGATATTTTAAAGCAGATCGTATTAACCCTTTCTCACATACAACACATCTTCGACAGACGACATTTGACTTTTGCCTATGATTATTACACTGTGCAAACAGAGTGTTATATGCTTCACATGTTAACTGTGTGTATAGGCAGGCGTTTTTAAAGATCCATTGCATAATCTGAATATCTGAAATAACGTATATTTATTATTATTATTATTATTTAAATTCTAATACTTAGTCAAAACTATTACGGAAAAAAGAGAAATAACTCGTTTTGAGCAATATCTTATTTGCCCATACCATTTTCAAAATTCGAAATACTTGGAACCAAGGTATACAATTGCCAAACAATTATATGTGTTCATGAAGGATATCAAATGGTTTGTTATTTACGTGCAACATGCATTTCAATTCAAAATATGCTTGAAATTGCATTGAAACTGTACCATATATTTCTCTCAAACGTAGCATTCTTTCACGAAACTACAGCATTCTGTGCACGAAAATTCAGCACTCTTTTCAAGAAAATTCCCTTTTCTTTTCATGACAGAATTTATTTCATGAGAAGGAATCATTTTTTTGACACGAATGTGCAGTTATCTTTTTTACGTAAATTCAGCATTTTTTTCACAAAAACTGTCCGTTATATAAACCCCTTCTTATGCCTCTGCAGCAGATGAAGTTCGATACACTTGCGGCAAAATGATTTTGACACAATGTTTGTTACTTCATTCATTACTTGTCTTTTGAGAAATTAACGATGTTTTCAAATGCGTCTGCTGCAGATTTGTTGTATATGGGTTGAACGATCTCTGAATGTTAGTATCAGGGTTATGTGGCTTTCAGTGTAAGAAATTAATTAAGCTATTGATTTAAGCGTTGTTTTCAAAAAGTGATATTATTTATCTTTCTTTAACATGTATGATATTACAATTATATCTTCTCTATCGGCAATTAGTTTTGCCAGATACAAGTATAATTTTGTGTACATTAAAACCTATTTAAAAAAGTCCAATCTGTATATATGTCATTTGTATTAATCGACCACCTGCCAGGTTCACAGTTCCACACTTTTAATGTAAATTGTATTTAACCTTTTTCCCAAGAAACAGACGCTTTTTGAGCAATTTCTCCAGTTGCCACACTTTTGTCCACGATATTTGATAACTAAACCCTTATTTTATTAAGATTCTTAACGTTTTTATCAATATGTTTTCTAAGTCGTCTGCTATATTGGTTTTGCTTTTGGGAAAGGATAAAGGGCTGCTTGTCCTAAAAGGTAATTGTGTTTGTTCTCTCTTCAGTCCGACTTGCTCGTTTGAGCAAATTATCTTTGATTCAGAGTATTTCCAAAATCCGTCTGAATTAGGTAGTCATCAGAGGGTCGCTGTATCAGGGAGTATAGCTGAAATTTGGTTCGTGAATTGACAACCGTTAGCCACCAGACTGGTTCACTGAACGTGGGGCTGGTATTTAGATGTATCATGGGTCGGATGTAGTTGAAGCACCAATACAAACTAGTTTATAGTTAACGAGTTAACGACAGACTTATTTGGTTTCTATAAAAAGTGATTGTTTTTAGATAATATAACATAACTGCCTAGATAAAGGATCGGAGCTCATTTAAAAGCAACGATAAGATATTTGAGTCAAAGAAAACAGCTGTTCGTTAGTAAGTCTTAGAAGGTTTCAAGAAACATCCTGTTTAGCGGTATACATTTTGTTCGTTAGCATTGATACTCAATACAGGTATTTTCCCCACAAATGATTTGATTACGTAAATGTTGGTTTTCCTTGAGAACCGCGCATTTGTCCAAATGTGTAGTAAGATTTTCATAAAATGGTAGTCGTAAGATGCTTGTAAGCTAACATAGTAGTAATAAATATAAAAGTGTTTTGTTCGCAGTAACCAAGTACACGGTAACAACCTACTGAACCAGCTTGCCTTATCTTAGATGAATAGATATATAGCCCGGATGATACCAACATAACTAATTGGCAGGGAGCGAAGAGTCTGGTAGTATAAGCAGATCACTCGGTTCACAGATGCTTCGCTGGTTTGACGTCCAGAACGGCAGTTTTCATATGGCGTATTACCAAATCTTCAATACATTGTTATTGATCCATTACCATGTATCTTTATTTTGAAAAATATGTGACAATGTATTGATGTGTCTGCGTCTACTTCTTGCTCCGTTTATATACAATAATGGAGTGTGAGTTATTTTAAATTATTTAAGACAAACACACTTTCAATTTATCAACATTTCATTTGATTGATAGCGCATGTCTTACGATGTTTTTGGTCGGAATGATCAAACAACAAAATTGTTGTTTTTTTAGTTTAATAAAAAAGCAAAACAATGCAGATTCCATTGAACTGCACAGGTATTGTATGGATGATTCGGTTTGTAGATTTGATGACGTACACGGAAAAGCTTACTGGATGAACAGCATGGTTATACTACATATATCACAATACATTGATATATTAACGTGTTGTAACGTCCTGATTATCAAATATAGTTATTTTAAAAATTATTTAAGTGTTGGAAGCATTTTTAATCCATATGCTAAACATCCAGAGACCGATCCTTTAAACATGAATAGCTTACCGAACTAACATCAAGCATACTTAATTGCTTTCAGATTCATAGCATTGTACATATTTCATTGTATCCAAACTAAGAATCACAGTGGATACTGCTTTACAGATACAAAATTGTGCCCATTATGAACTACGCAGCAATGTTATCAATGAAACTCCTTATTTCGAACGCAATTCTTCCCAGGAAACTGGTAAACTTCCCATATAGACTTTTAGCCCAATGGTGGACGACGCCTGTCATGTCCCACTATGATTGTTCGCCAATCAACGGAAATAATGAAAGGCAGAGTCGGGATCCGAAGTCAAGACCGACAACTGATTATATGACTTGATGAAAAGAGCGGTGCTCCAGGAAACAAACCTTAATGTTATCATTACACTTGTGGAAAAAGACCTGACTGCGCATCCATGTTAAAAGGATCCAAATAGACATTACAATATATGTTTTAAAGCTTGTTTGACTAATTGGCAAAAGGTGCACGGATCGGGATTTTACATTAGTCCTAAATGCCTGACGGTTGGTTTTCGCAGTGTCGCTCAGATGTTGAAACTGTCCACATAATAAAATGAACGAAAATACAAAAAAAAGCAAGTCCAAATAAAGCTTTCTGAAAACGTTATCCTAAGTTCCCAATATTACAAGAGCCATGGCGGTAAGGTGATAGGGAGACATGAATAAAACCCAATTATCTTTCACGGTGAGACTATCATATTACTGACAGGTTAAATGGAGCTATTTCATAAGGTTTGGCCACTTCTATATCTATGACGATTTATCTTACTTAGCTGTAATGACTTTGGACTTTGACACTTCAGTTACCCCATGAATTACAAATTGGCCGACCTTTGCCATAAAAGGTGTGCCAACTACATAAATCTAACGCGATTCCCTTACGACTCTGTCATTGTTTTAAAACGCTGATTGATTTTGGCAGTAAGGTAATTGCCAATCATAAGACATTTAATATTGTCGAAGCTAGAAGAGTCGTAACGAAATGTTCACTTCAATTTTGCTTTTTGTTGTTGAAGATGATGGTTCAATTTCACATCGAAGTAAACACTAATTTGTCATTTTATGATGGCTACTGTATCCAATATTTTATAATCTCGAATCTCGAATCTTGAAACTCAAGGGATGAGGGGGACTCTGCAAATGCACTATTTCATATTAGTCTACTGTGTTGGTTGGATATATATGCGTCAGTTTTCGATTACCTATACTAATGGAAGCTTTGATTGGGCTCTAGTATCCCTTTCCAACCTGCAGAACCATCTTCAGAAGACAACATTGTTGCAAATACAAAACAAAAGGGCCTGATACAGAGCAATTCCTTTCATCTGCAATTCTGTTTTCAAATATATTCAATAGTTTGTATTTACTTTTATTTATAGATATATTCCACATATTTGTCTAGATGTCGTCTGCTCCAGATTTGTTGTATGTGGAAAAGGGTTGCATAGACGTGATTAAGCCCATTAGACGGTCTGACCGTTATGTAGGTCAAATACTACGAAGACTTTGCACGGCGTTTAATAATTGTGGATATTATCTTGTCTTAACATGACATGATTAATATTGAATGTTAGGTTATGTTGATATACCAAGGTCTCATCGGCTAAATTGTAGACATATTAACACTGATGTATTGGCATGTTCGTGGTAGGTAAATTCCTAAAATCAATCAAAAATCATTTACAAACTGATTCGTCAATAACTCAACTTGCAATTGAGCTACTTGAAAGATTGATTTGATTTGTACAATTTATGAAATGGTCTTTCATTTATCTTTAAATATAAATTCAGACTTGTTATTAAAGAACATACAGTCATTAGTCCTCGAGTAAAAAAACCCGACTACAACATAAACACATTTAACTTGCGAGACATATGATTTCCCCCCAAGTTGATAAACGCCCAGATAAGAGTGACGGGTAAAGCATTGCGACTGATTTATTGGGACCAGGACAGGTGCTTTACCCAGAAAAGGCCGTGAAATAACTGAAATTTCATTGAAACATCATTTAAAAATATATGCAAATATATCTGCTTAAACATTCATTTGATTCTAAGTTTACTTTAAACTCATTTAGTTTACATCTATTAATCACGCTCGTGGTCTGCTATCTGGAGACATAACCAGTACTCGCGCCGTTTGTGTGAACAAATATTATAGGCAGAACCCGCTCATCAGGGGATTCGAACACAGGACCTCTGTAGGAGAAGTCGACGCTCTACCATTGAACACTGTCTTCAACTTGTATTATTGAATCACGTAGAAAGAACAGAACACATTTAATAAATAGTGTGTATAACTGATATCTTTCTAGATAATTCGTTTAAAGCCGATGTTGCAGAAGTCCGTACTGAATGTTTTCTGGAGTTGTGTCCCTTCCATTGAATAGTTACTTTATTGTGAATATAATAACATCTCTTAAACCTTGCTCGGATTTTCTTTTGTGATAATAGCAAATAATATTTTCAGTTTATCTCTTATCATTTGTGTTTTTTGATAATTTACAAACCAAGAAACTTTTTTGGCTGGGCTTTTTTATGTATATTACATATATTGACTACAAATTATATACTGCGGGTGATAGAGCTATTAGTCATTTTGAATGATATATATATGTATGTGTGTTATAAAAATCCTCGATATCTGCTGAAATGTTCTTATTTTCAAATGAACGATAAACAATAAACGAAAACTTTATGAAAACCGTAACAGACAATTTGATTTGATTGGAATGTGAGGCCCTTTTCAACAGTAATTCATTTATATCACGGCGTCCAGTTCTCATAACCGTCTTTGTTCTGGCAATCTCGCAAATGGTTACATTCTTTCATCGACATTCAAAATTGAAGGCATTTTAATTGAGATGAAATTACAAACAAAGAGTATTGTTAAGACCAGGTGACTAGGCAAAACGTGGAAAATGAAACTGGTACGAAAACAAAGCCTGATTGTTACGGAGATATGTTTAATCGAGATTGCTGTGTAAATCTAACAATTAGCACATTCTAAATGGGAGATATTGCAACATATAATACCGCTGTTTAAGCCGAGAACAACGGACACGGATACAGATCTACATATCCATTTCCAATATTTAACCCTTTCCCCCTATACAACGACTCTGCATTCGATGACGTTTTAAAACATCATGGCAGTTGAAATATTTCGATAAATGAAAAACTGTAATAATCGAATAAAGTTGACAACACTGTGGCAAAAGTCGTCTGTAAATGGGAAAGGGTTGATCAATGTTCACACTATTTGTAACATTAACCTTTTTCGTTTTCATAATTGATTATGACTTTCAAGCAGTCGACTGTGCGTAGATACATATATACCTTAATAGAACTCTTTGATTTGCAATGGGTTTTTTTTCCCACTTTTCTATTACCTTTTTAAGTAAGTGACACATATTTGAACAATATGAGAATAGAATGCTGCGTAAATGGATCAACTGTCTACTTAAAGGTATTTAGCATCAGCGTAGGGTGAATACTCGGGCGAGTCCGTGCATCTCCAAAGTTTCACCAGAGTAATCACCATCCGCACATACGGTATATGTACTAAAATGCGTTGAAGTGAAGCCCAACTAGTTGTATGTGAATATGGATGAGCCGTTCCACGAGAAAACCAACATTGCCGAATCTGCGATAGGTATCGAACCGGATCGGCCTACGCATGCCGAGCAGGCTAACCCGGACATACACTTTTCGCCTCCTGTAGATTTTCTGTTTCATGAATAATTATTCTATACCTTTATCCCCCTGTTGGCCCGGATAAGCATGCGCGGAGTGCGCAGGCTGATTTGAGTCGATGCATTTCACATAAATTTGGTTTTCTCGTGGAACGGCTCATATCTAAATGGCGTGTGTATCACAAAAAGGGTTAAACTATCGTTTAAATCTAGAAAGGGATACCATCAGATACTGTATCAACCATTCTCCAGCCACCTGTTATATCTAACTGACGGATGAACAGGCGAATAATAATGGTGGTGGACAGACAGATGGACGGATGAACAGGCGAATAATAATGGTGGTGGACAGATAGACGGACGGATGAACAGGCGAAGGATAATGGTGGTGGTGGACAGACAGATGAACAGGCGAAGGATAATGGTGGTGGTGGACAGACAGATGGACGGATGAACAGGCGAAGGATAATGGTGGTGGACAGACAGACGGACGGATGAACAGGCGAAGGATAATGGTGGTGGACAGACTGATGGACGGATGAACAGGCGAAGGATAATGGTGGTAGACAGACTGATGGACGGATGAACAGACGAAGGATAATGGTGGTGGACAGACTGATGGACGGATGAACAGACGAAGGATAATGGTGGTGGACAGACTGATGGACGGATGAACAGACGAATGATAATGGTGGTAGACAGACAGACGGACGGATGAACAGGCGAAGGATAATGGTGGTGGACAGACAGATGGACGGATGAACAGACGAAGGAACAGTGAATCTTACGTATCTCACTGCAGGCGCCAGAAACATGTGCAGTGCAATTTTAATTTATATGTTTACATTTGTTGACAAATTGAATTGTTCCGATGATTAATATTTTAGTTTAAGTAAAGTTTAGTATATTTATTAGCAATTTAATAATTAAATAAATACACAAATAAATTAATAAATAAATAACAATTTACCTTCTTGGATACATGCGGCATGCATAATGACGTTGGCATACATCAATCGTAAATAAGTAAACTTGATAATGAGTAATAAAATCACTCTTACATTGCAATTTATTTTTGCACAGATGATGTATATATATTACCATTTGGATACATATCAGATTTTACCACAAACGGGCGTATTATGAACACTCCTCGAAACAATACGAGGACCTCTGAACCAAAAGTTTGATCGGGTTACTCCGATATAAATATGTAACTTGTTAAATAAAATATAGCCATTCTTTCTGGATCTGAATTAATGTTTACATGTTTCTTTTTATTGCGACGATATTTATGTTCCAATAGCTGAGGTGATTAATCATAACAGATTTTGTGAAAACAGGGTGTTTTGATTGATTGGCGCTTAACGCATATTTTTCAGTCATAATCACGACGGCCAGTTTACATACCCATGTGTTTCCTAGCTGTCGCACACCAGTACTTCACACAACATACTTTCCAAACAACTGGCTGCTTTTCCACGAAGACCGTTAGCCCATTGGTGAAAGACGAATGACGTTTGTCACAGTGATTTTTGTCAAACATCGAAAAGAATGTTGGCCGAGCTGGGATTCGAATTCACAACCCCTGTATTGACAATCCGCTATCGAATGAGCTACCGGGGCTCGGCTGTGACAAGTGGGATAAGACTTCTTTTGCCATAATTTCTGTAAATTCATAATTGTTCGATTAATAATAATAAATGCGTGGTATAGAGAGGACTCATTTGACATACGGCCTCACACATTAACGAAATGAAACATGAACGAACGTGTGTTATATATGCACAACTCAATATTACAATATACATACCTATATATATATACTTAAAATTGTTATTATGTCCTTCAGTGTATCGTAGAACAGCCACATAACCAAATATTGTGTAAAGGTGCATGAAAAACATTAACAAAAATGAAACATGAACAAACTTGTGTTACATATGAACAACTCAATATTACAATATACATACATACATACATGTCTATAACTGTATCGTAGAACAGCCGCAAATCCAAATACTGTGTAAAGGTGCATGAACAACAATTATACTAGTTATCTACGACCCAGATCAACCAATTCGCAATGTTTTTAGTGGCTGAGCTACGATCTTCGACCCTGGTCACCCATTTTGCAATGTTTTTCAGTGGCTGAGCTTCGATCTACGACCCTGGTCACCCGTTTTGCAATGTTTTTTCAATGGCTGAGCTACGATCTACGACCCAGGTCAGCCAATTTGCAAAGTTTGTTCAATGGCTGAGCTATGATCTACAACCGAGGTCAGCCAGTTTGCAATGTGTTTTTAATGGCTGAGCTACGATCTACGACCCAGATCAGCCAACTACATCTTTTGTTGAGCTACGATCTACGATCTAAAATCTATGCGCTAACTTCACACACCTGAATTAAGATTGGTTTATCCAACGTAAAGCCTGGGATTTGAAATGCTGATCAGAAGTTGAATTTATATATGAAGGAATGGAATTCTAAAATGATGAACCGGAAAATATAAATTTATTTCGATATATTTCGAAGTTGGGTTTTGGTGTATACAACAGGAATGTAGTGGATGCATGCATATCAGACGTAAAAGTAATTGATGTCCTTAGGTAATCTGAAGTTTTCACTAGTTTGTCGTCAAGATTATGGGTGCAATTTCCCCAAATAAAACAAAAACAATCAAATTATGGAAGTATGTATGCATTATAAAAACGTTTACGATTATCATTTGAGAGAACTAATTTGATTCGTGATGTAATATAGAGATATGTATTTCATTCTTTATCAAATTTTCAATGTGATCAACCCAAGAAAGACGTTTGTTAACTGTAATACCTAGCAATTTACCACTTGAGCAAGAATTAAATTCTGAGTTATGATATAATTGAATTCCTGGATTATTATTGGTAAGTTATTGGTAAGTGAGGCAACAACTACGTCCAGAGACTTGCTTTGAGATGACAGTGTTGGGTCGTCAGCAAAAATATCAGCAACTGAATGTGAAAGAACTAAGGGCAAATCATGAATATAGATCACGAATGGAATCGGACAGAGGACAGAATCCTGGGCGACGCCGGCCACAACTTTCCTGTGAGTTGATTGTTCTACAGAGATAAATGTATTTTGAATTCCAGAATTAAGACTTAAACCCGTCTATAGCAGTATTATGTAACCCATTCATTTAAAGTGTCTGTAGTAATATATCATGGTTAACTAAATCAAAGGCTTCGGATAGGTGAAGAAAAAAATTTGCCTACCATTTCGTTTTTGTCTATAGTTGAGAATATGTATACGTGCCGCTTAATAAGAGTGTTGTTCTCGGAAGCCCGATTGTCTATGATAAAATAACTTATTGTTTTCAAGGAAAATAATTAAATGCTTACTCACATGGTTTTCTAAGATTAATGAAATTATTAGTGGAATAGAGATTGGTCTGTAATTATTTTTGTCGTGCTTATCTCCCTTTTTGTATATAGGGATGTTTAAAGCTTTGGGAAAACATGGTTGCACGAATTGGAGCTATAAAAGGAGCAGATATCTTTAGGTATTTTGGCATTTAAATTTTCTACTCCAGTGGATTTTGAGGTATCAAGGGATTGGCTTTAAACAAATCATACAGATACCAAAGGTATGGTCAACTGTTCGACATTAGAAAGCTTATTTTCAATTGTTGTTACATGGTGTATAAGTTATATTTTTGTCAGCAGGAACAATATGGTGCATATTACAGGAGTATGTGTTGACCAGATTAGCAGTAATAACAGCATCATATATATAATTACCATTTTCATTTATTCAGACAGGGTGTTTGGGTATCACTATTTAAACCCGATAATTCACGTAGACTTTTCCATAGTAGTTTAGGATTTT
>JAUELF010000018.1:1091829-1105939 GCA_031471495.1 Clinocardium nuttallii
TTCATATTTTTACCAATATTATCACGATGCTGCAGTTTTACTTCATATTTTTACCAATATTATCACGATGCTGCAGTGTTTCTTCAGGTATTGTGCAAGTATTATCACGATGCTTCAGTGTTTCTTCAGGTATTGTGCAAGTATTATCACGATGTTGCAGTGTTCTTCAGATATTTTGCAAGTATTATCACGATGCTGCAGTGTTTCTTCAGATATTTTGCAAGTATTATCACGATGCTGCAGTGCTTCTTCAGGTATTTTGCAAGTATTATCACGATGTTGCAGTTTTACTTCATATTTTTACCAATATTAGTACGATGCTGCATTGTTACTTCAGGTATTTTGCAAGTATTGTCACGATGTTGCAGTGTTACTTAAGATATTTTACCAATATTAGTACGATGTTGCAGTGTTACTTCAGGTATTTTACCGATATTAGTACGATGTTGCAGTGGTGCTTCAGATATTTTACCCGTGTTGTCAAGATTATACAGTGTTTCTTCTCAAGATAATTGTGTAGTAAACGACTATAGAACAGATGAACGATTAAGTCTACTTTAATTGAATGGAATATAATGCGACACGTTCTGTAGAGAGGTTTTGCTCCTAGGAATGTAACAAAAATACACGTTTGACGCATCTGAAAACAGGCTCATTTGAAAAAATCTCATTTTCGCGCATTGATTTTCACCTCATCAAAACAATGATCTGGTACAGATAACTCATTTGCCCCTTTAGCCGAAAGCCGTTAGGCGTTAGGAAGGGGAACATTTTAAACTCTTGTTCGTAAGAAGTAATAGTCCGGGAGTAGTTTTTGAACTAACCAACAGTTTCTACGTTGGTTTTTTTTATCCTTTTTCCTGATATGTTTTGAAAATTCGTTCGCTTCACATTCTTCAAACGGCACATATATCATTCATATTGTCAAAACGGATGAGAAGCACACAACATAAACTGACAAATTATTCATGAAATGCTGGGATAGAACTGGGCGTTGTTGAAAGTGGGTATTACACGCCAATCAAACAAATCCGACATAAGCAATCGATAAAGTGTTTATTCAATTTATTATTTATTGCATTTTCTACATCTTGACAGCAAATAAAAACACGTATGTCTGTCAATCAAAACATTTATTACATCAATGTAATGTTCGTATACCAATAATAGCACTATTTAAAAACAGTATGACATTTTTAAGTATGCCTAGTAACACTTTTACACATTTACACATTATTATTTAGCAGAAATCAATTGGCGTAGTCACCAAAACAATTGTAATATTAAACTAGATTACAATGTCTTATTGAAAGATCTTTTTCTTCTTCAATTTTTCCACATACAACAAATCTACAGCGGACAACTATGAAAACATGTTGGTAAAAACTAGAAAATTCTCCATAAATTATCAAATAGAAATCATTGTGGCAAAAGGAGGCAACGTGACAATGTGTTCAATAGTCGTCTACTGCATATGTCAGACAGCGTCTCTATGAAGGAAAGGGATACAGACATATTACCTGCGTGTGTAGCGATGTTATGTTCTTCATTTACGAACGTAAAAGCATCGTTTTAAGTAATCAAAAAGGAGTTCTCTCACCCACAAGTACACCAATTAATATTAATATATCCTGTGCGGCATGCTTAAGCTGATCCGGGTCGATACTTGACGCAGAGTCCACTGGTTTTCTCGTAATTCAGCTCTTTATACTTTATACTTTAGACAGTTTAACTTATTTATCTTTAATTGGCTATGGACTCTTCAAGATACAAAGCTCCTTTAAAACAAAGGTGTTAAAACACAATAGTTCCCCCATAGACTTCCAGCATCATCATAGTACTACAGAGCGAAGACCCTGGTCAGGCTGCAAGGATGCGCATGCTAACCTGTATCTTCGCTTTTCGCGGTCGGTGTTTGTGTGTGACGTTGCTATTATAATGATTGACAAGTTTATTTTAGTCTCACTTGTTTTCCTGATCGTTTCATGAATGTTGGATGACTGTCGATTCATTCCTTTGCGCTGAAGGAATATGCAGCATCTGATCAGAATGCATATGAATTAGACACATGAGTTAATCTTAAACTTAACTGCTTTGCAAAAATAATCAAAGGGTGGGTGTCCTTGCGACATGACTTAAAAAAATAATGTAAGAAGTTTAAATTGGAGTCTTTTAAAACACATTAGAGTAACTCAATACATCTGACCAACAGCGATACTATGGTACATTTAACATAAAGGAACATTTCATGTTAACCCTTTCTCACAAACAAACGCGTTTTAACATCTCTCCAGCATACTACGTTTAGAAATATTGTGACAAAAAGAGAAATTGCCCATATTGCGCAATTTTTCCTTTACCACAATATTTTATCTCTTTTGAAATAGGTATGCTTTCACTTTCAGAATGTTTCATATTTTTACCAATATGTTTTCAAAGTCGTCTGCTGCAAATGCGTTGTATGTCTGAAAAGGGTTTAATATGGTTCACAGGCCACAACATGTTGAAACGGAATAATTTGCAAATTATATTATATAACCCGTATTTAACAATTTATCAAAAAACAAATACATGTACAAATAATAATAACCGTAATTCCAGGAAATAAGGATATCTCAATATCTCTCTTATTACTCATCTAATCCTACGTTGTGCTCACTCAAAATAATCGTCCGATTCTGGCGATTCTTTTGAGTGACCACAACATAGGTTTTGTAGGTCATATAGGGATTTGGAACATAAAATACACTATTTACCTAGAACTCTGAAATTAACAATAAATGAAACAGGAGGCATAAGGCATATTTACCTTTAGCAGACGAATTTTGTCTCGTTTGAAAACAATGTGGGGAAACGATAACTTGCTACAGATAGATTGTTTGGATGTATGTGGTTGAGGGTCACTTTGAACAATTTAACATAACTGGTGCGAGGAACTAGGCCGGTGAATTGTTTAAATACCTTACGGGGATTATTAGACTACTGTCATCTGGTTTTCGGCGATTTAAACGTAACATAATCTAACATGTTTATGTGTAAATTTGAATTGAATACTGCCTTTCACTAATCCAGCATTGGGGTTAATATCCATCTTCAGCAGTCTATTGAAATGTCGTAGACAATTAAATCGAAATTAATCTGTGTGTATTATAATACCGCATTGGCTGAATGATTTAGCTTACAATTAATACATGAAATGAGGCCACGAAACGAACATTTTACCATTTCGACTAAAACAAGTTCCTGATCAGTCTGCGCATCCCATCAGTCTGACCAGGATCTTCCCTCGCCCGTATAGTGTCGTTATAATTGTCATTATTTGATATACCATCACAGTAAATATACCATCAATGTTGATAAACCATCACGGTTGATAACCATCACGGTTGATAAACCATCACGGTAAATATACCATCACAGTAAATATAGCATCAAGGTTGATAAACCATCACGGTTGATATACCATAAATGTTGATATACCATACACGTTGATATACCATCAAGGTTGATTAACCATCACGGTTGATATACCATAAATGTTGATATACCATAAATGTTGATATACCATAAATGTTGTTGTAACATCACGGTTGGTATACCATAAATGTTGATATATCATACACGTTGATATACCATAAATGTTGATATATCATCACGGTGGGTATACCATAAATGTTGATATACCATACATGTTGATATACCATCAATGTTGATAAACCATAAATGTCGATATATCATCACGGTTGATATATCATCACGGTTGATATACAATCAAGTTTGATATACCATCACGGTTGATATACCGCCATAAAGGTTGCTATACCATACATGTTGATATACCATCAAGGTTGATATACCATCACGATTGATATACGATAAAGGTTGATATACCATCACGGTTTATATACCATCACTGTTGATAAACCATCACGGTTGATATACTTTCACGGTTGATATACGATAACAGTTGGTATACGATAAAAATTGATATACCATCACGGTTGATATACCATCACGATTGATATACCATCACGGTGTATATACCATCACGGTGTATATACCATCACGGTTGATACACCATCACGGTGTATATACCATCACGGTGTATATACCATCACGGTTGATATACCACCACCGTGTATATACCACCACGGTTTATATACCATCACGGTTGATATACCACCACGGTTTATATACCATCACGGTTGATATACCACCACCGTTTATATACCACCACGGTTATATACCATAAAGGCTGATATACCATAAAGTTTATATACGATACAGGCGGAAGGCGAATACCTTACCCGAGGTTTCATTGACAACATTTCATCGTTCTTGGTTCCTATGATATGTAACGCCTATATAGTCTATATATTATTAACGTAGACTGAATACTGCATGAAGGACAAACAAAACCAATTTTGTCAATATGTATATTTCAAATTAAAATTTCTAGGATGTCTAATTTGACAGACATATGATAATGCAGATACATCGTGACTTCTGACATTCAATACACGAGAAATACTGCAATATATTTCCAAGTTCGATTGCTTACAGTAAGAAGAAATTAACCCGTGAAGAATGTCTAAATGAAACGTTGATAACATGAATAGACCATAGTTTAAGAAAGTGAAATATTACGCAGAAGGAAAATAACCCACGAAATGTGTCCAAAACAAATGATGATAACTGACCACAAGTCACTCTTTCAGCGCCGTATTCCCTTAAGTGGACTCTCCCATTTTTTAAAAACAGGCGACACCACTTTGCATGTAACAAGAATTTTGGAATATTTTGATAACTAAAAGGCAAACATTTCAGTTGAGACAGCTCGTTACGAACTATCTCATCTGAAGTGTTTCGTTTACAAAAACCTCATTAGGGGGGAAAGTGTTAAAGAAAGTGTAAAAGTAGGCAGAAAGAAAATGAGCCGTTTCGCGAGAAAACCAACATTGTGGTCTCTGCGTAAAGCATCGACCCGGATCAGCCTGCGCAGACAAATCCAGGCCGACTCATTCCGTCTCAGGGGGATATAGGTATAGAGTAATGATTCATGAAACATAAAATCCACATGAGGCTAAAAGTGTCTATCCGGGATGTTTAAGGTGAGTTAGCAATGTTGGTTTTCTCGCGGGACGGCTCAAATAATAAAATTGCACATTTGTAGGAAAAGAGAACACAGAAAAAAGATTATCACATGTTTATCAACAAGTTTGTATTGGTGCGGGATACGCATGCGGGTTGCAATATTCATTGCCCACGTCATCCATGTCGTCAATGTCACTTATGTCACTTTCCTCCATTGATTCGTGACAAGGAGAGCCTAGATCCCCGCGGTCACCGGGTCCGCCGTCTCCTTCGGCTTTTGTGCGCTTGTATTTTGTCCTTCGGTTCTGGAACCAGACTTTCACCTGAAAATATAAATAAAGCCAATGGTTAACATTTGATTAAGATAATAATGGTGAAAGCTTCTGTAGGTCAGGGGCTTCTTGAATATATGTTTGCTTATTAACGAACACTGCAGGCCCAGATCAGAATGTGCATGTGTGCATGCTGATCTGGATATATTGGCCGTGTATGCCATATGGTTGACTTTCCTACAAACTACTCTGAGTAAAACATTAACCACATGTTTGACAAAGAACTGATATGACTGTTAGGACTATCACACACGCCATATAAAAGGGAGATGTCCGTCTTTTTGTTTTCTGACGCATAGCGAGCCTTACTCTGTTACTCTGCTTTAGCGAATATAACCAATGTATGAAATAGTGTAGTCTAATGTTGCTCTGTGTCATCTACATTGTTCCTTAAACATTTGTTTTACTCCCACTACGACTAGGGAAAGACAAAATGCGTAACTACGTAAAAGGTAGTCATACCAACTGAAGTAATTCAGCAAAATATAGGTTAATTCTGAAAACCGTCATATCGAACCACCAAGACTGTATTGTATTAAGTACATTTACAACCAATATATATTTTGTTAAGTCCATTACTGTATTTCTTATAGTCCATGTATACTACTGTTTTATAAAATACATATATTTGACATAGAATATAGTAGCATATTTCTTATAGTCCATGTATAATACTGTTTTATAAAATACATATATTTGACATAGAATATAGTAGCATTTGTCATGCTATTAACTACACTGTAATTTGAGCCACGTTACGCCAAAACCAAGCTTTTGTAGTTTTTAGAGTAATTGCAATTACAAACAAATTAAATACTTATATATTCGGTTTTTAGTCGATGCGTCAAGGGTTCTTGTTCAACTAAATACCGAACAAGGAAAATCCTGATTAGACTGCGCGGATAGGCATGCTAATCTTGTTCGTCGTTGATCGAAAAGCTCTGATGATCGATTTTCGTTAAACGGGATTATGTTCATGATTACATACATACGTTCATATATTTACAATAGTTTACTACAATAAGGTTTACTCAATGATGTCATGTCGCCTTTTTCTACGTAAAGGTAAGGCAGGAAATTTGGTTATCAAATCGCATACTTGAAAACAGGCAATTGGTGTTCACTTAATTAGCCCTAAGTTATAGTTTTCATTATTAAATGGTACGAGATAACCCTTTCTACAAAACTGGGGGAGGTGAATTGAAATCATTTAGGCAAAACTTTGGAAACAATTTATAAACACAAAAAGCTGATAAAGAAATAAAGTTAAAACATTTTTGGCTTAAGGAGAAATACATTGCTAATTGTGGCTTCAAAAGTCGTCTGCTGCAGTCATATTGCGTCTGCATGTGGGTAAGGGTTGACCAGATACTGTGGCCCCAAGCAGGTCATGAAATATGAAGCCCTGGCTTCTGTTAAATGATTCATACGTCCAGGAAAGACACGTCGTAATTATGGGAATAGATATCTCTAATGCACTGTAAAAAGCGGAACTTTAACCTCCTTTCCTACATATATAATATATCTTCAGCAGACGATTTTTAAAACATGTGGACAAATATATGGAAAACAAATATATTATTGAAAATAAATGTATTGAACATTGTTTAAAGAAGTGTAGCATAAAAGGAATATGCTTATTAAGAACAAATTTTCTTTTACCACATTGTTTTCACATGTCGTCTGCCGCTGATGCATTCAATTGCGTCTGTATACGAAAGAGTGTGAGTTCCATTTTGTATTAGTTTATCCGGTCTATGTCAAATTAAGAAAGCAGCCAATTGCATACTACTATGCACAGCATACAACTATTTAAATATTTCATAGAACTTTTGAATTTGTTTATTTAACATTGACTGCATCAAGGCTTTTGAAGTGACAACACTCTCGGTTTCAAAAAAGGAAAACTTCTATGTGCGACATTAAGCAGTCCCACAATATTGTACGAATTAATTGAATATTGAAATAAATATATCTTTATTTGTATTTAGACTGAAATAAAGAGCTATTCTTTGTCAGTAGTGTGCTGTTTTAACCAGTTCTGTATTTACATGTCAAGGTTAAGTTACCGATAAGTTGTAAGCTGAAGTTGAATCTTTTTGCTCTATTATGTTCGGTAACTCTTGTTTTATTTCCATGCAGGGCGACTTCGGTGGCCACGTGTCAAAGTCAAATCCATTTATAAACATTCCTGAGGTTTGGGAGACACTCAAAGAGTGACACGCCCGCGCATCACTTCATTTCAGAAACACAAACAGATAGGGCACTGTTCAAATTAAGTCGTATAAAAGTAATTTTCAGTTTTCTTTTCGCTTTAAAATCGCTCTTAATCTACGACCACCGGTCCTTAATTCCCATGAGCGGGTCCCGTAAAGGAATCCTATCTGCCCTTTCGTCACGCATCCTTGGCGAAATCTCTTGAACATCCGAAAAAGCGTGACGTCCGAATTAGCAGCAATTTCAGAGCTATAATTGCCCGCTTTTATTAGCTATTGATACAGAATTAAACTGTAATCATTACCAGCCCCTAGGGCGTGGCTCAACAAATCAGACTCGATTCTGCTTTCTGTTTCGGTCAATTGATACAGGACAGGCTAAAAGGGATCCCTTACAGTGCCACCTCATACACGTATTGTATGATCCAGCAATGAGTCAGTGTATCAACATTGGAACGCCGATTTGCGAAAACCAACCGGTAGGCTTTTGTGATAAGTGAAGCACCAGATTAGCGAGCACATCCGTGCAGTATAATCCGCCTCTACACTGATCGCCAATTAGACATAAGTGGTTTTTAAGAAGATTGTTTTTAACAGTGTATATTTGAATCCATTAGCACGGATGTGCAGGCAGGTCTGTTTTCAAACGTATACTACCTACGTTAAGGTTGGTTTTTGCAGAGAACTGCTTATTAAAAGCATTTTTTCTAACGTTTCATTTATGTCTGTAAAGTTCTTATTTGCTGTTGAGCATAGTCACATGCTCATATGAAACCTTATTGTCCGCAATAACACCAAGATCCAAATATCACGTTTCGCACGTCTCACTAAAGGATCCGCTTTATTTTTGGCGCGCCACTCAAATGAAAGCGAGTAAATGGATAAAGGCGATTGGGGTTTAATTGACTTGTTCTGCAGAATTATGGAATTTTTGTTCGAGGGTTTACGGCTTAATCTCCGATTATCTGTGGGATGCTGATAAATTGATTGGATACTCGCTGCTCATTTGACAATATTTATGTTCTTTAACGTTTAAAGTGATAGCTCAATTGATTAACAGTGATTGTGCCTTTTATACAAGTGATGAAGATTGTTTTCAACCTTAGGCCTTATGCTGTTGTACGCGTCTTTTGACCTTTGTCCACATGCATCACATCTGCAGCAGACGAATTTAAAATGATCTAGTTTAGAATATTTTAAATCTCTATAAATGAAAGTATAATAAATACGATAAATGTTAATACAGTAATCGATTTATAATCTTACTGCATGTCATTGTGCAAAGACTTCTTTTGAAAAGCTAATATAGTGTCATTTAAGAAATGATTACCATGTTAATTGATGATTTCAGATAATTGGCCCCCTTTGATACTAAACGAATATACCTTTAACAGTTCTAATAAAGACGTTGCACGAAATATAATATCATCGATTTTTAATAATGTCCCAAATAATAACGCACCACAGCATATAACGACATTTTTGAGGTTTTGTTCGAAAACGGACAAAATATCTGCTCATGATAAGTAAATAAATACGACTTTTCCCACTCCGTTTTCAAATCGGTTTCAAAACTAGACTTCTGTGTGGCCAGATGTAAAGTAATTTTCCTTAACATTTTCACAGACGAACGACTTAAGTAATTCGGCAATAGTTACTAGTCTTAGGACCAAATTTAAATGTGTGAAGAAGATAATAGAAACATTTGAATATTCGATATCTCCCTGTGTTACATTGTTGTCAGAGGTCGTCTGCAGTATATATGCGTCTACGGTTCGGAAAGGGTTAACTTTTTAAAATATATTTCTTCAGGTGTCGAAATAAGGAGGTGAAAAACATCTCTGTTGCTGCTAGATTAAACCCTTTGTTGTGGGTACTCGAAATGATCGTCTCATTGAATAACAATTCGTTACGCAGGAAAGAACTTTTCAATACCATTTACACCTTAACTTCTATTGTTAACTAAGATGATTCGTTTGAGTTCCAACAACATACTTTTTGAAGTCCAAAATGAAAAACATTCTGAATATGATATACGCCCCTTATCTTAAGATGATTTTATCACTACGATAACGTGTTTATTATTTACACAAAGGTTTCAGATCTACTTGGTAGACGTCAAACGGGTTTATATATGAGCCATCCTGCGAGAAAACCAACATAATGGCCTCTGCGTAATGTATCGACCCAGATCAGTCTGCTCCGGGCCGACACATTCTGTCTCAGAGGGATAGAGGTATATAGTGATTCCTGAAACAGAAAATCTAAAGGAGGCGCAAAGTGTCGATCCGGATAAGCGGCATGCTTAGGCTGATGCGGGTCGATACTTCACGCAGAGTCCACATTGTGGTTTCTCGCGGGAAGGCGCATTATGCATATCGGGGAAAGGGTATCCATGCTTCGTATATGTATTTAACAACAAGAACATATGGACCGGGTCAGGCGATTTAGGGTCTTAGTGACTCTCCGTAACGGAATCGTGTAAACGTAAATTGCCGTTAAACTAATGGGATACATATCTAGAGTTTGTGTCAAACATTAAATTAAGGACTAAATAACAAGCAAACGGAAAGAGAGGTATCTGGTACGTACGTACTCGCCCGAGTCTTCACTATTTAAGACACCAAATCGCTAAACGCAGATCAAATAAACACATAATCATACTAATCACCGTCGTATATTTAAAGAAGTCATTAATAATCTGACGATAATTAAAGGTAAACTGATAGTTCTGTGGAGATATTTTATATCTGGTGCAAGGCGTCAATTTGTCCTATGGATTGGTGTAGTGATACAGTTATAAAGTGAATGCCATTTAAGGAAGACATCCTTATTTTATAACCCTTTCCCATTCACCGTGGCAGATGATTTTGTAAAAGAATCTTGCAAAAATATGACTCAATATGTGCAATTCTTGCATTTGCCACAATGAAACGCGTCTGCAGTAGATGCCTTACAGACAATCTGTAAGTATGAAATGTTTAACTGATACATGTTAGAACACAGACAATCAAGAGATGATATGTATAGATTACACTGAGAAAGTGTGTTGACCGATCTCTGTCTTCAGTTTGGGAACTTATATGTATATAATTGGAGTAGCCTTAACTGTTTTCCGATATGCATTTACAGCAGATGACGTTTGAAAATATTGTGGTAAAAAGGAGAAATTGCTCATAATGAGAAATTCTTCCTTTTGTCGCAATGTTTTAAAATCTTTCTTATAATAAAATTTACATTTATAAAGAATTGTCATTCTATTTGCTTAGATGTGTTCAAGGGCGTTTAATGCAGACTTTTGTTTATGGGAAAGGGTTAACCAATTTGTGTGCACAAGAAATGGCTTAATTCCGTCCCAAATGTCCATTTTTGCATTTAGAACCGTTTATTTCAATTTAAAACTTGAATTCAGATAGAAACTTTTTTCAATGGCATGTGTGTGTAAGCTTACACAACTAATGTAAATTAGCAGTGAAAAAAATACTTAAATGTGTACGCAGTAACAAACCTATTAACACGGTGTACATGCAATTCCTATTCTTTCCCTGTTTAACCATTGCCAAAAGGGTCCATCTGTAATTCGTACGTTGCATAATGAGTTTGATTATTACATTAAATGGTTTATTTGACAGCTTATATATAAACAAGCTGTGGCTGGTAAGAACGTACCATATTGCTTTCGTGATCACAGAAGATTCAGACAATACTGTACATATATAGGTCGAGACTCACAAGACCCTTCATATTTCTTATTCGCCTCATTTATTCATTGATGTGTCTTGTGATACAAGTCTATAAGTATAGCCCTATCAGTTACACGTTCGTACACCGTAAACCTTTCAGTTACACGTTCGTACACCGTAAACCTTTCAGTTACACGTTCGTACACCGTAAACCTTTCGGTTACACGTTCGTACACCGTAAACCTTTCAAACATACAGAGGCATTTTAATATATCTATAGACGACGAATTATATATGCATTGCGGCAAGATGAGAATTGCTACATAGTGAGTAATTTTCAAATTTTCCACAACGTTTTCAACACTTTTCAATCATTTAGCTTTCGTTTACAGTTTTTCATATTATTATGTACAGATAAATATGTATTTGAAGTGGTCTGCTACACATGTTATGTATCTGGGAAAAGGTTAATTGATACAGAAACGGAGTGGCATTGAGCCATGTTTTTGCCCTGACGTGACTCAAATATTATATTATTTATAAAGAACTGATCAATTTGGGTTTATTATAAGGTACTTAAGTTAAACTAGTCTATAATTTACTATTCGAAGCTTGAGGGAAAATAGAAGATATCATCGACACATGATTCATGGTAAGTCAGCAAATTGCATAAGCTTTAATATAATAGTAGGGTTTGATTTAATGTATCGGTAATTCTTTTAATTTTAAGAATTTGTAACTGAATGGTGCTTGATGTACGAGGTACTCACCTGCACAAATACGTCGGTTCTCAACCCTTTCCCATACGACATCGGATATGACGACTTTGGAAACATTGAGTCAAATATATGGGAAGTCTTAACAAATGAAAGAGCAGTAATTGAATAAAGTTGAAAACATGGCGGCAAAAGGGGAAATTACTCATCATGAGTAATGTTTTCTTTTGTCACAACGTTTTTTTATTTAAAGTCGCCTGCTGCAAAGGCGTCAGAACTCGTCTATTCATGTGGTAAATGGTTAAGGCTGCCAAATTTATATAATGAAGATTAATATAAATAGCATGTTATCATGATATGCACAAGTGTTACATCTGACCATCAATCACGGTATTACTGGAGCATTTAACGGCTATATTGTAAATACATGTAATCACTTTTATAAGCAAATCAGGGGTTTTTTTTATCATGAGAAGCGTTTGGACCAAACAATGTGAAACAGCCCGTAAATAAATTATTTGTATTTAAATATATGTTATTAGTTTCTTTTCCTTTAATAAAAACGAAACATTTTGCAAACTTGAAGTCAACAGCATGCAGGATCATACAGGCTTATGTAACTATGCGTTTTTATTATTATGACACGAAAATAATTTGTAACCATGTATGGACGAGAAACTTCTTGTTTAAGTCCAAAATAAAATGTGTGTTCTGTTCTGTGAAAATAACCACTGTGTATTTGATAGCTAATCGACTGTGCAAGTATTAATTTAATGATACATGTGTGTCTGCTACAGATACAAAAGTCCATTGTTTTGTTTGATTTGGCCAAATATATTACATGTATACGTTTTAGAAACAAGACATAACTACATTTACAATTCCAAACGATTATTAAGTTATCCATACTTATATTTATATTATTTATTGTTTTTATATTATCAATATGTGTGTCATAAACACTTTGCTAAGGTGTCATGTATTGTTGCATATATGGTTTAGTAATGTTATATGACTAGAAGCTGTTTTATCTTATGTAAATAAAGATATGTCCTGTCTTGTATAATGTAGAAAACATACAAAAATACAGAAAATAAAAGTGTGGATAGTAGACCAAGGGTTGGTTAGGGGTTACACGGTGTAGATCGGTTATTTCGCCAAATTAATCACTATTACCTCAAAAAGTATCAAGTCAAAATTGCGATATTTCTGTTGAGGTCATTTAGTTGTAATTTATTAGACTTTACCGGTACAATGATACCCATAATGGCATGACACCGAAATCAAACAAAGATGGTCCTTCGACGAGTTCACAACTAAATTATAGAGAAGACTCCGATGAACCTGTTCATTCTCACTGTCTTGTCAGAGCATTCACTGCTAATACATATGCTGCATTCGAGGAGAACAATTGTCAAGAGATAGCACCGTTTGACTTGGCCATTGGGATACCCATCCAACCAAATGTCGCCAGAGAAATCCAAAGGACCCGTTTAATGTCTGACGGGGCGTATATATCCCATAAATACCCCCGCAAAACGTCTCTATTTAGCATGCACAATTTACTCGATTCATACCCCTGTATGGTAGTGACTTATAATCGTCTAGTACTGGCAACCCTTTCAAATGTTTTACAATTTGTAATTCTACCCTGCATTAAATACACACTGAAAGCAAAACCTGTTTCGTAAAACTCGGTATAGTATGGTTCTGAGTGATTCCCCTGTAAAACTGACTTCGATTCACAGACACGAACTGGGTATTCGTACACAATTGTATCAATGTTTATTGTTTATTGAACTCTCTCCAGATATGAGCAATCCCGCAAGAAGACCAACAGTGTAGACGCTGCGTAAATTATCGACCCGGATCACCCTAAGCATGCCGCGCAGGCGAACCCGGACATACACTTTTCGCCTCCTGGGGATTTTCAGTTTCAGAACTCGTTACCCTATCCCTCTATCCCTCCTGAGACGGAATGTGTCGGCCCGGATCAGCCTGTACGGACTGCGCAGGCCGATTTATTCTGAAGCCATAATGTTGGTTTTCTCTGGGGACGGCATACGCAT
>JAUELF010000018.1:1108926-1121853 GCA_031471495.1 Clinocardium nuttallii
TTGTAACGATCGGATTGGATTTAGCTGGTCAGATTGTAACGATCGGATTGGATTTAGCTGGTCAGATTGTAACGATCCGATTGGATTGAGCTGGTCAGATTGTAACGATCCGATTGGATTGAGCTGGTCAGATTGTAACGATCCGATTAGATTTAGGAACCTTTTTTTATACTTTCCATTTTATAAACATTTGGTACATGTGTTTCATTACTCATATCACTGACACGGAAACTTCATTTCCGATTTACAAATAAAAACCAAATGATACTTACATAATTTGTTAAATATTGCCTCTTGTACTTTTGAAATGATTCATTGTGGTTTTACTCCGTTTTAACTTAATTTCAAATTATATCACGCTTGCAGAACACTTATTTATAATCCTTTGGTAAACACTCCAGTACAATGCTTGAAAATGTACCTTGACCAATCACAAAATCAATTCACTAAAAAAGCTGATAGACTTCAACGAAATATGGTTGTCTAACTCAAGTTTTTTTTGTATTTCCCAGTTGTCTTTTTTATAAATATACCCAAATAATGATGATCATATTTTCAAATCAAAATGACAAACAAGGGGGGTAACTAGTGTAGTTATCGGACCTGTGTATATATATTTGACTAACCTGTGTTTCTGATAGTTGAAGCTCGTTGGCCAAGTCTTTTCTCTCCTGTCCAACAACATAATGACTTTTCTCAAAAGATTTCTCGAGTTGTAGTAACTGACTTGGTGAAAATGCCGTTCGGATTCGTTTAGGTTTCCTGTAAGGCTGGAAAAACAGTCCAGGCATCCCTCCCACTGAAAGGAAATCGGAAAACCTATGAATACGAATGTGTATGTGTATGTATATGTGGGTTTGTGATTGTGTGGGTGTGTGATTGTGTGGGGGTGTGGTTGTGTGGGTGTGTAGTTGTGTGTGTCAGGCCTGGTGTATGTGCTCGATTTTAACTATTTAAATTGTACTTTTTTCCTTTGTTTTTTGTTAACATAAAAGTCAACTACATTGTCATGCATGACAATTCTGTAATTAATCGATGAGCCATTTTGTCCCAGCCATATATGAGCCGTCTCGCGAGAAAACCCAACATTGTGAACTCTGCGTCAAGTATCGACCCGGATCAGCTTAAGCATGCCGCGCAGGCTTATCAGGATAGACACATTTCGCCTCCTGTGGATTTCACTACTCATTACATATATCCCCTGAAACGGAGTGTATCGGCCCGAATCAGTCTGCGCTGATTTGGCAAATGGAACGATTGCTCCTTTGGCAACCCTTTTCAGACGCCGTCTGCTACAGATGCGTCAAAAACGTCTGTATGAGGGAAAGGGTTAAGCTAAAAAAGGTAAAACAAAAAGGAGTTTATTGTCAATAACTCAAAGCAGCAGTAGACGAATTAAAAAAAAATCAATTATAAATTATAGAAAATGTCTTACTATGAATAAAATGATAATGAAAGAGAGATTTTTAACATTGTGGCGAGAATAATTTGCATATTATGACATATTTCTGCTTTGACCACATTACATTAAAAAGTCGCAAGCTGTGGATCCGTCGAAGAGAGTATGCATGCGGGAAATGGTTAATTAAAGTTTCATAGCACAATTTTCAACTTTGGTTGTACATTAATCTAACAAGCGTATTTTTTGACATCTATATAGTATGATCTTTCGAGCCTAACCGGTTTAGATTTGAAATCAAGATGTGTGTAATGTCACCGCATGTTTAACCCTTTTCCACATGTAGACGCTTTATGACGCCCCTGCAGCAGGCGACTTTTGAAAACATTGTGACAAAAGGGGAAATTGCTTATGATGAGCAATTTCACCTTTTATCACAATGTTTTCAACTCTATTCACTAATTATATTCGCATTTATGGAGATATTCCATATTTTGATATTGCTATTTTCAAAGTCTTTTGTTACATATGTATTGTATGTGGGAAAGGGTTTAAACAGGGGTTCACTAATTACCCCATTATCTAGACTAATTAGCAATAAAGAAACGTCAATAACAAATGTCTTATCCTATACATATAAGAAACACTGAAGCCGTTTGCCAAGTTTGACAAACACACCATTTCCTAAGAATCTACAATACAAGAGATAGAATAACTTCAGATACATCTTCTTTTATAACACAATTCCTGAAAGTGTGGTCGGATTAACGTGCTTGAAGACGACATGCCGAAAGGATGAATCTAAAAAAGAACTTTTTTGTATGATATCCCCCTTTAGATTAATTACTCTGTTAACACGTGCGAACCGTGTCGTCGTAAAATATACACATATCTGCTGATGAATTTAATGTTCAATATTGGTAATCTTTTTTTTTAAAATTCACATAATAACTAATCTTAGTTTGACTAGACTGATTACACTTTTCTCAAATGTTATGACATTTGTTTAAACTTAACTATATGTATTACCTTAACAATACTAATGGTGTTGCAACAACATGTTACATGTTATTTGTAAATAATGAAATTGAATTTAATTGGTAATCGATTGTAAAATTGTCAAGAGTATTTTTCAAAAATGTGTAATATCTTCTGATAACAATCGCATCATATTTGGTGTAACTTGGCTTAATTCTATTTTCTTAGACAATTTAATATTTATATTAGTTTTTTAGAAATGACTTTCCCGAGAAATGAAGAATGATAGCGAAAATATGTAGACGAGGATTAGTGCAATGAACTTCAATGTACTTAAGGAACCACGCATCATATTTGGTGCAACTTGGCTTAGTCAATTTAATATTTTTATTAGTTTCTTGGAAACGTCTGTCTTTCTGCAAGAAATGAAGAATGATAGCAAACAATGAGAACGAAGAGTAATGCAATGAACGATGTATATTTGTTAGATGTAGTGAACTAATATAGTTTGGTGCCGTATAAGCCGATGTGACCGGTGTAGAATTATCAATTAATAATTGTTAAATTATGAAGGTATATTAAAAATTGTTGGACGGAACACATGTCGCAGTAATTAACAATAAGCTGACCTACATACTAATAGGCGCATTTTGTGTTTTCATTCTTTTATTTTATTATATGTATCTGATGTATGCACATGTCACCTTAATACACTATTGACTAACTTACTTGTTATAGCACAATGTAAACATGCGTCATTTAGCTCGCCATGTGTGCTTTCTTTTAATACAACACACAAAATCTAATTTTGTGACGACGTCGTATCGTTTTACGGTATTTCTTTACAGATACTGCTTCACCCCATATCGCACTAATTAATCAAAGAATGCAATCGCGATCTGTAGTAGGTTAATTACCCTATCTATGGCCGACCTCCGCTGATTTGAATTCAATAAAATTTGAATAACTTCAATGTCATTTTGTGTGCAAACATATAATGCATGTGCACCCATTTAGATAATATTAATGTGTTTACAATCCTTTACATTAGGTTGTTTTGCGACGTGTTCTATAGAAAAAACAACCCCTTTTGGCTTTTGCGACCTGATTAGACAGCTTCAGATCAACCAACGTCCTTTGGGTCTACACTGTTCGTCGATAAACCATCTATTGCACCAGTGTGTAACTGAATACATGCGGGTCAGTTTCGCCAGAGCAGGGATCGAATATTGTTATTTCATTAAAGCTGTTAAACCACTTTCCACCTGCGGGTGCATTTTAGCACATGTTCTGCATATGACTTTAAAAAAATAAAAAATACTGTGACAAAACGAAAAATTGCTCGCTATAATAAAATTCTCCTTTGGTAATTTGTTTTGACGTTTCGATAATTATAAGGTTAAAAAAGATGACGCGTAATAACTGAAGTACAATGTATATGTAGTGTAAATTGTTTCATAAAATCTGTAAATTATTTTATTACGGGAACACATTCGGCATATTCAAGGAAGAGTTGACCCCGATTATTTAAAACAATTCCAACGGAAGTCCACCCATTAAACACATGGTGAATTGAATGAGATTGTTGTTAATATTTCAGTGATAAATAATTATTATAAATTTATGCAAGACCACATTTACTATTTGTACCACTGATTTGTCCGTCTCAAGATAAAATCTTTTTTCACTTATTTCGACTCGTTAATGTGTCATTTATCCGTTATAAAGGGCGTCTTTTTTTTTTATCAACGCCATCAAAGACTTAATATACTATTACACAGTATCAAGGTCGAAAATATCTTACGGGTTCCGAGATTTTCGTACGATGTCCGTATTTATTGAAAGCATATACTATGGTGATATTGACATTTTTCGGTTATCTCACGGACAATAGCAATTTCTCCTTTTCCACTGGTATTTTCAATTATATATAAGAATTGTATTGTATTGTATTGTTATCAATGAGGGTATTCATATATGTGGGCAGCGGCTTTTTAATCTATTATCATCTCCAATATTTGTTCATCAGAAGCTCCCCTTCCGACAATGATTTCAAATACAAAACTGTATCAAATGTGTATGCATTCAATTATTCATGATGTTCTATATTCCGCCCGGATGGTTTCAATGCAAGCGTCTTAGGTAATTGATACATGTAAAATCCTGTGAAAAGTTCACATTTTCATTGACAAATAATAGCTAAACTGCAATAAAAGCAGTACATTTCTTTTCATAGTTTGACTTTGACCTTGGCAAGTTCTTAAAGATAAAAAATAAAAATAAATATCTAGAGACCTGTCTAGCGAAACACGTTACACATGTCAAAATAAAGGATAAAAAAGATTAAATATTTTCTCTATTACAAACGCCTTCTGCAGCAGACAACTTTTATTAACACTGTAGTAAATGAAGGAAAATATCATACCGAGCAATTACTTCATTTCCCACTATGTTATTTTATCTCTGTATTTAAACGTCAGGCTTTCAAATGTGTAAGATATTTATAGTATGTTTTTCTCAATGCCATTTCAAAGTAGACGCCCCTAAAAATGTGTATAACGTAAACAGTTTACCCTTTCCAACATAAACCAATCTGCAGAAGACGACTTTGAAAAGATAGTTATAAAAACCAGAAAAATCTCCATAAAGGAAGTCTTAATTGTTCAAAAAAGCTGAAAATATTCTTGCCAAAAAAGAAATTGCTCGTTTTGAGAAATTTCTCCTTTTGTCACGATGTTTTTAAAAGTCGTCTGCTGTTGGGAAAGGGTGAACTAGTTTATATACCCACGCACTAAAACGATTATTTGTAATACAATATCAGCCATATCCATGTTGTACAATTTTGTTTTTCTCTTCTAAAATACAAACTGAATAAAGGTAATTACAGTTTTATAATAATATATATATGAGTCAAACAGTTGCTCAGACGTTCTGAGCTCGATTCTCGCGATATTCTCGTGAGATTGGGGTCAACACGGAGGACCTCCGATCTTTACGCGAGAGATCCCCCAAAGAACATGTAATTTGGAAGCTTTAATTATCAAAATTAATTTTACTCAAAATTAGAATTAACCTACAATAGTAAATGACTTTTTTTTTTAATGTGAGCAGGGGTTAAATTTTAAATGCTTGCCTTAATGTGTTCAATGTTGTCTGCTGCAGCTTTATTGTATACGGGAAAGGGTTGACAAGTACAACACTCTCGTCATACTAGTTATTACTCACTGAAATGGTTGTGGATTCATACGCGATTATGAATTACCTTTTATAGTCAATACTCTGGGGTGCCTTTAATGCGTAACTAATACATGTACTATCATTTACAGCTATTTAACACATTCTTGCCTAAATGATTGCAGACTTCGCTGTAGCATATTTGTTCTACATGTATGTGGGAAACGGAAGAACAAAATTGATTTGCTGAATAGTATCACCATATTTCATAATATCCCGTATTAACAAACCAATCCGAGTATCCTTCTTGTTCTAATGTTAAAATTCACAAGTCAACACAACTCAGAAAAGGTTTAACCATCATATGGTTAGAATAAGCTTTACATTTAGAATAAGAATGGATTTATAAATGATGGTGAAAACGGGCTCGATAGTAGAAACTACAGTTAAATAAATGTTCATCTGTTGTATGTGTTTTCTATCATTGTTTTACCCATTCCTTAACGTCATTTACTTTATTCTAAGTACATTTAGAGAGAGTACATAAATTAAATACATCGGACGTTAAGACTTAATTACGATTTTAATAATAATAATAATAATAATAATAATTTATAATAATAATAATAATAATTTATAATAATAATAATAATAATAGTTATAATATAATAATAATAATAATAATAATAATAACAATTATAATGTTGAAAAAAATAATAATAATTATAATGTTGACAAAAATAATAATAATTATAATGTTGACTCGATATTGATTGATTTGAATCTTGTGCATCTTGCACATACTACTAGCTTAAACCATTTTTCATACAAGTATACGAATACTGTCTGAAAACGACTTTGAAACAAGATCTTACAAGTTGAATATACATATGTAAATGATTTCAAAACACAAGAAGAAAGGTAAATTATATTATTAAAATATTAGCTATAACAATTACTTAAACCCTTTCCCTCGTACTGCAGCAGACTGTTTTGAAAAAAAAAGCCAAAAACAAAAACGCAAACTTATGGAAATATTATGTAAATAAAGGTATACTTATTTTATAATATACATGTACATGTAGTTGAATGTATTGTGGCACAGACATATTTAAAGTTTTGAAGTTCGGAATTGCATTTGACATGCTTTCAATACATTAAAGTTGCATTAAAAATAACACGTTAATAATATTAGTTACCGTTTGCTGTATATATTATCACAAACTATTTCCAAACTCCAGTATATATGTGCTCAAAATTACCTTTAACAATCGCCAAACACTTTAAAGTCGCATTAGAAATATCATGTAAATATTACATTCCATCTGTTATATCCCAAATAATATCAAAGTCATAGATGTACGACTAAAAACGAAATGTGTGGTGAATGGTTTTAATTGTTGATGTTTTAATACCTGGAGAGGAACATATGTACAAGTAGCTTATGTCATAAACTCGTATGATGTTTCGAGGTTTTGTTTAACAGAATAGAAACTTTATTCAGACATTAAATTATACAAATAATAGAAACAAAATAACCTACAATTAATGCAATGGAAATTAAAAGAAAAAAGGAATTTAAAGTTATATAGACATTAATTTGTATTAACCCATTCCCATTTGTAGACGCATGTTGACATACATGCATACTATGTGATTTGTTAAAACATTGTGACAACGGGGAGAAACGGGCCAACGTTTAACATGACTGCAACATCCAGTGTTCGTGATTTAGACGACTCAGACGACCTTTCATAACATCTGAAGTCTTTATGAAGCTTTTACAGAAAAACGATTTTTAATACATGGTGGTGACAAAAAGAACGTTTGCCGTTAATGTGAAACGTCCCCTTTTTTCACAATGTTTTCAACTCTTTTCAACATTTCAACAATCATTTATAGAGAATGTCCATAACTATCTACATGTTATCGAAGTCGTTTGCTTCTGACTAGTTGTTTGTTAGAAACGGGTGAATAGAAACGTGGCAGTAACGGCCTGCATGTTACTTCTATATCTGGCTTATATAGTTGAGTTGTTCCACGAGAAAACCAACATTGTGGACTCTGCGTGAAGAATCGATCCAGAACAGCCTAAGCATGCCGCGCAGGCTAACCTAGACAGACACTTTTCGCATCCTGTGCATTTTCTGTTTCAGGAATCATTAATCTATACCTCTATCATCCTGAGACGGAATGTGTCGTCCCGGATTAGCTTGCGCGGACTGCACATACTGATCTGGATCGATACATTACGCAGAGTCCTTAGTGTTGGTTTTCTCGTGAAACAGCTCATATTGTATTTGTCTCTATCGTCCGTGTAGATTGAACTGATGTCGCCTGATGAATACACATTACAAGGTCAATTTAAATAGAAGTACATGTATATAGTAAACTAACCTGGCTATGAACCCATCAATAGACAGTCTTATTAACAGTGATAAAACCTTATAATAAAGACTCATAATATATTAATTTTGTCCTGTAAAGGCTTTTTTAAATTATTATATGAGTGTCACTCTTATTGAAATGACAAGCTGACTTACAAGCTCCTTAAGCACAGTTTACCCCCCGAGTAATATTCTGTAAATGCCTAGCATCAGATAGGCTGATACTATATTGTAAACGTATATACTTTATTCATATAATTAACTTACATTTACAGATAACGCTCTCCTACATACAGACACTTTCTGACGCCTGTGCAGCAGACGACTTTTGAAAACATTATGAAATAAGGAGGAATGGCTCATACTAAGCAACTTCTCCTTTGTTCACATTTATTAAATAAGTGGTCTCTCATTTATAGTGATTTTCCATATTCTTTACTAAATGATTCCAATATCGTTTGCGGCAGATTTGTTGTATGTGGGAAAGGGTTTAGACAATAGAATACGCCCCATTTTCAAACTGCATAATATACTAACATAATAGTACGTTTTTGCTGTTATAATCAGTGCACATGCAACGTGTCACTTATCAACCGTGGAAGTTACTATTTGAATAAATTGGTTGACTAAAAAATCAGCGAATCAAGTTTTATGATTTCCCTTACATTAAACCTATAAGAATATCACCATTTTACATCAAACAAGCAAAACATTATCAAATATCTTAATACTTTTCTTCAAAGGATTAGAAAAAGAGTTTTGAGTTAAAATTTCGCTTCTATCTTCAACATCTAAGAGTGTTTTCTTTCGACCTATACGTATGTTTACTTCATGTCATACTAGACATATAATAAACACAATAACTACACAAGTGATACATGATCATTTGTAGTATTGATCAGTAACAATACTTACTTCCAAAACGAGGATGAAAATATCCCGGATATCTATCTGCTATATATGGGTACATTTGTCGTAAGTCCCGGGTCGCTCCATTCAGCAAAACCCCCGGGTGTATCTGTGGGTGTGCCTGGAGGGGAGAAGGATAACCGGGTATATTAAGGCCCGAGAGTGGATGCCGACAATGTCTTTGAGCGTCAAAATGTCCGAACGGCATTGCCATGCCGCCTAAATTTAACGCCGGATTAGCATGTGAAGCATTCTGCATTAAACTTTCATAATGTTTGAGAGCGTCTGAGGATGGAGTAGTTTGTAATCCATCCCTGGAATTGGTAAAACTTAAATCACGCACTGCGTCTCTATGTAACGATGAAACTGTTCTTTGAATATTTCCATTTTCAATAGCACTATGGTTTAAGGAATCTTTCCTGCGTAGTCTTTCGTGTTCAAAATGTTGTTGGTGTTCATGTATGTTGTGGTCACTATCCCGGTGGTGTGGAGCACGATCCACGTCGGACCCCCGATCCGCCGAGTGTTTACTAGGCGATATATCACTGTTTTTTGTAGATTCTGGAGAGTTCAACACGCGTTCGTATTCCGTAGGATTCGTTCGTTCGTCCGTATGTTTATTAGAATCATTACCAATAATGGAGTCAATCATAAAGCCCTTTGAACGTTTCGTTCGAGGCTGTCCCTCTATTGTCGCAGTCATGTTGTCGGTGTGTAATATAGTATTTACTATGCACGGTTTACAAACTAGTTTTTTTTATCCAACAATCTCAACAATCTTGTTAACTTATATAAATACAGCAGTATCAACTAACACTTAAACACTACTTGTTTCACCATCATTAAAACTGAATTTAAAACTAGACTCGTTTTGTTTTAACCGCCGATGTTAATATCACAATTGTTTGAAATATTAGGCGGAATAATGTAACAAAATATCCGATTTTGTCTGTTAAAATCTAATTTTTCAATCAACTACAATGAGTAACCAATAACCCTCACAAACGGGCGGTCCACTGGGCGGAGCGATCACTGAATGAAGGAGGAAACAATCTGATTGGTTGGTGAGGCTATAATAACTCACTAACCAATCAGAACGTTCGCTTTATTCATTTCACGCAGACATCGACAGTTAGGATGATTTCAATTATCAGAAGTCGGGGGGAAAATATTTGCGTCCCTGGGGATAAATGCGATGATATCGGGAGAGAATCTCGTGTAAAATCAGTCGAAGGCGGGCAAATATAATCACCTCATTTGCGGACAATGACTTGATCATTAAATAATATGCTCAATCTGTAAAAACGTCTTAATATTATTGTAAATATTGTGATTGCAATTTTTTATCTAGTTTGAATTGTATTGACATGAAAATTATATGGCATTATTACAATCGCTTGACATCTTAATGTTAACGCTTTCCTACATGCAGGCACGTTTTAACCTGTCTGCAGAAGGCGACATGAAAAGGGTTTTCCAAACGAAGTTATTGCTCGAGATGCACAAATTCTCTTTTCATGACAATGTTTCCAATTTTACTAATTACTTAATATATATATATGTAGAGATTAGCCGGAATTTTGTGTTTCAGAGACGTTTGTTGCAGATTTTAATGCGTGTGTGCAGCTATGTAGTCTATTTTAACTATTTTAGAATATAGAAATACTTATCTTTTATAAAATATCATAATACAGTGACTTTTTCAACATTTTCTGTTAAACCGTATGCATAGTTTAACTCATATAAGAGCAACACGGATGAAACGTTTGCAGAATTTATAACACTTTCGTGAATTAATTTTTCGTAAATATTTTGCAGAATAGTTGTTAACCCTTATTCACCTACTGTATATACGCGTCTTTTAACAACAGTTGCATCTTTAAAGAAGATACGCGTTCACGAACAATGTAGAAACATATATGAACCGTTCTACGAGAAAACCAACATTTTGGACTGCGTAAAGTATCGACCAGGATCTGTCTAAGCATGCCCCGCAGGCTAACCTGGATAGACACTGTTCGCCTCCTGTGGATTTCCTGTTTCATGAATCATTACTCTATACCTCTATGCCCTGAGATGGAATGTGTCGGCCCGGATTAGCCTGCATGGATTTCGCAGGCTGATCTGAATCGATACATCACGCAAATCCCATAATGTTGGTTTTCTCATGGAACAGTTAATATAAATCTGCACAAAGGTCCAGTCTTATCTTGGTCTACACTTATTTATTTTGAATTAACACCACGCTATAAATATAGACTAGCTTGCACCCCCGCATGATAATAATATAACAAAAGACAATAACTGTATTGACTTAAACTGTACAGGTTCTTGTCATTTTCACAATATTAACACAAATTGCAATTAACGCACATGAAAATAATAACATGAACATACGTAATGATACTCTGAATGTAAATTGACTAGTCTTGTCTTTCGTTATGAGATAATAATTCACTCGGAAGAGTAGCCTTGTTATTGCCCGTATTAAAGGACTGGTCGCTTACGACAGACGACTTTTGATCATAATTATTTTACATTATTTTAACTAATTTATAATCCATTTGTTGCGAAAATCAAAGTAAAAAAATCTGTTCTGAAGTGAGACTAATTATTAACACACTTACACACGAAACTTATCTACAACATACATGTCAATACATATACATACATGAATATACATATACGTACATATACATACATATACATACATGAATATACATATACGTACATATACATACATATATAACATGTTGGACATGCAGCTGGATCAGCGTGCACTGATAGTAAAAGGGTTTCAGATACATCTACATGTATGTAGTATAACTGACATAATGTTGAAAACGGCTTAAAACCCTAACAAAACAAAACAAACATGTATGTAGGGTGATGCGATTGGATTTTAGCATTTGATTGGAATTATCTAGGCTTTTATGTTCTAAGAAACATACCAACTACATGTATGTAGGATGAACTTGTGCATGTGATTGGAGTGTCTCTAGGCTTCTATGTTCTAAGAAACATACCAACTACATGTATGTAGGATGAATTTGTGCATGTGATTGGAGTGTCTCTAGGCTTCTATGTTCTAAGAAACATACCAACTACATGTATGTAGGGTAAACTTGTGCATGTGATTGGAGTGTCTCTAGCCGTTTCCCACATACTACAGCGCTACTGTAATATACGACTCTAAACACTTACAGGCAATCAATAAGGAAAGTATGTAAAAATGAAAATAATATATCAATTAAATAAAGCTGAAAACATTTAATGGTCAATGTTATACATTGCTTAACGTTACAGCTCTACATCGCATCTCTATTCTGAAAAAAAACTTTCAAAAAAGGTAACACATGAATTAATAGGGATATCATACAACAAGTAAATGTACCGCATTATAATGATTTAATAACATTTCTACTCCATTAAACTGATCATCGATATCGACATTGTCAAAAACGACATTTAACAATCGGATTTGTTTAAAAATAATTATCGTAAAGTGTTCAACAATTTTTAAAACATCTGTCATATTTATCAAAAATAAATATGCTTTATTATATTTGATATGGCTTTGTATGTTGATTTTAATAACCTTCCTTGGATGTTACACTTTTTCTATTGTTTTTGTCAGTTGGGATTGCATGGTGTTTTGCGCTGCTTTACACACGTTTTAGCTATATCACGTCATTTCTTGAGTCCTACTGGTCCGTTTTATCCTGACACCAATGAGTCAGTTACTAACATGTTAAGGTCTTTGGTATGACTCAGCGGGGGATCGAACCACACCCTCCCTCACCCGAGGCGCACGCTCTAACACTACGCTACCGATAAGTAAATGAGTAAGTAAGTAAGTAACCCAATTGGTTATAATAATAAATCTTCCCTGGGGCCCTCTTAAAACAAATATGACATACAATACAATTAGTTATTTGAAAGCTAAATACTGCTCGTAAAAATATATAAATAATTGCAGCAGTAGAAGAAGAAGCAGCAATACTAGTAGAAGTAGTAGTAGTAGTAGTAGTAGTAGTAGTAGTAGTAGTAGTAGTAGTAGTAGTAGTAGTAGTAGTAGTA
>JAUELF010000018.1:1127794-1142232 GCA_031471495.1 Clinocardium nuttallii
GCCGAAAAAAAGTCCTATGGGGTTGAGATTTGATATGTGAAAAACAGTAAGATTGTACTGAATTCTCGTTGTTTTGATCTCGTATGATGTGTTCGTACGTGTAACCTAAAGGCGTGCCTTTGGCTCTTGCTTTCACACGCATAATTACTGAATAGAAAATATGAGAACATTTTCCTTTTGTTACAGTAATTTCGAAAGTCGCCTGCTTCCTAAGCGTTAGAATGCGTCTACGAGTCGGAAATGGTTAAACGATGTTTTACCTATGTTAACATATATCCTATATTCCCTAAACAATTTTCCACATCATCTCTTCTTTTCAATTGTGTGTTTTACACCGCTTTCAACATGTTTTCAGTTCAGTTATATCAAGCCGTCTCCTGGTTTAGTCCATTTATCCTGACACCAGCCAGTTAGTCGTAATGATTACATCGCAACCCTGGGCGCCAAGGAGCGCAGCCATTTCCACCATTTTTAGAGTCTTGGGTATGACCTGGTCGGGGAACGTACCCGCGACGTCCCGCACTCGAGGCCGACACTCTACTACTACACTACAGAAGTCGTGTATCTCTATTATATCATGATGTATGATCTTTATATTCCATATTAATTATTGGTGCAACAACATTAATGTTTTTATTGCTGCATTACCTATTATTCAGAGTCAGCCTGAATACGCCTTCCACCTAAGTTTCGGCTCTACTCACTGAGTTCGAAGACGCGCAGAGTTATTTTATATACAATAAATCTTTACCCATCGTGACGTCACCAGTCGTCTGTATCTGTATCCTACCGCATTTCACCGCATGATATGTACTGTTGGTACATGCTGCACAGAGTGGGGTTTTGCAAAGTGATGAGTAACAATACATTTTGTTTGTCCCTTATTCCTTTTCTATTTTAATCAACATGCATTTCGTTTTGCAATATGTTAGTTGTATTGCCGGTAGCATATTTTGTGACCTTTGGAAAGTCATTTGACCGTATTGCCAGTTGCATATTTTTGAACCCTGGAGAAGTTATCAGACCGTAATATGTTAGTTGTATTGCCGGTATAATCTTTTGGAACCCTGGTGATGTTATCAACCCGTATTATGTTAGTTGTATTGGCGGTGGAATATTGTAGAACCGTTGGAAAGTTATCAGACCGTTTTATTTCAGTTGTGTTGCCCATTAATATGTTAGATGTATTACCCGTAGCATATTTTGGAACACTTGTGGTGTTATCAGACTGTAATATGTTAGTAGTATTGCCGGTAGCATATTTTTTTAACACTTGTGGTGTTATCAGACTGTAATATGTTAGTAGTATTGCCGGTAGCATATTTTTCTGAACACTTGTGGTGTTATCAGACTGTAATATGTTAGTAGTATTGCCGGTAGCATATTTTGGAAGACTTGTGGTGTTATCAGACTGTAATATGTTAGTAGTATTGCCGGTAGCATATTTTGGAACACTTGTGGTGTTATCAGACTGTAATGTGTTAGTAGTATTGCCGGTAGCATATTTTGGAAGACTTGGGAAGTTATCAGACCGTAATTTGTTAGTATTTTTGCCGATAGCATATTATGGAACCGTGGAAGACTTATAAAACCGTTATATGCTAGTTGTATTGTCGGTAACATATTTTGAATATATGTTAGTCGTACAGCCGGCATCATTTTTTCGAATATAGGGAAAGTTAACAGCCAATAATATGTTAGTTGTATTGCTGGTAGCTTGAAACACTGGAAAGTTATCAGCCAATAATATGTTACCTTTGGAAAGTTATCAGAATGTATTATGTTAGTTGGTTTCACAGTATCATAATCTGTAATCTGTTCTTATCAAATTGTTAAATTGTTGCCTATCTACGTTTTCCTGTTTTTTTATTATAAAAAATCTTTAAAAAACCTTAAACATGTTTTGCATGAAAATTAAAGTAAAGCATTGATCTTTGCATTGCATTTTTTTTTATAGATTTTTAACAGCATTGTATTGGTGTGTGTTTTTGTATCGCATGATGTATACTAACTAATATAAAGAGAACCTTTATCATTATTTTTTTAATAAACGGAGGTAATTTTTCTCAGTTTACATTTTACTTCCTATTACTTCCCTTTATATTTTTGCAATATGAAACTAGGTCACGAACTGAGGCTTTTAGACGTTCACGGCCGAAACAGACATATATTTGAGACATGTTTTCAAAATATTTCTTATTTTTGTTTATGTTACACTAGTTTATGTCTAAACTAAAACGTTAATATTGTGACCACTCGCTTTTCATATCGAACATCGATGTTAACTGTCACGAAACCTACAGCACAACATATCTATACTTAGCATAGAAACAGTTCCTATTGTATATAAACATGGATTATTTTACATTATTAAATGAATTCTACACAAAGCAAGACATCTCTTTGAACATAAAAATAACATTCAGTAAGTTAATTGCAATTCAAAGGAAAATTCGATGTGAATTTTAACTCGATATTGACACATAACGGTGACATGCAGCAAGAGTAACAGGGACTCTTTTTGTCTTCGTAAATAAGTCAAAAACACATAATGCGAGTCAAAATAAAGAAACTGCAAATACCTAAAACATCGGATTATTTATTCATGTTAGATGTGTCATAACTTAGTGTTTTAAACAATTACACTTGTAATATGTTCAAAACATTTAAATTTGTTTCTTCCTAATAATAAGTCATCCTCCCATGTCATTTCGGAAAACCTATTAAAAATATAAGTCGCGCGCTTCTGCGCGGCGACTAATGATTATATATTGAATAGAGTTGAAATCATTGTGGCAAAGTGAGAAATTACTTATCATGAGTAATTTCTCAATTCGCGACATTGATATCAAAGGTCGTCTGCTGCAGAGACGTCAGAAAGAGTCTATACGTGGAAAATGGTTTAAGAAAATCAGTGGCGTAATCATGTCAAGAAAACAGCGGTACGAATATCTGTAAATACATATTCGTTCCGAGTATGTTCGAGTTAAACGATTTATTCGAGTTATAACATGTTCGAGTTAAACGATATATTCGAATTATAACATGGATGAGTTAAACTATATTCGAATTACAGGTTGTTCGAGTTAAACGATATATTCGAATTATAACATGTTCGAGTTAAAACGATATATTCGAATTATAACATGTTCGAGTTTTACGATTTATTCGAATTCTAACATGTTCGAGTTAAACGATATATTCGAATTATAACATGTTCGAGTTAAACGATATATTCGAATTCTAACATGTTCGAGTTAAACGATATATTCGAATGATAACATAAATATAAAAAAAAGTTACCACGAGTCCACTGTATGGCAATTACGAACAAACTTCATACACGGCAGTCGATTGTCTTTAACGATTAATATTGTCCAGAGGTATCTAGGGTGTCTGTAGGACTCCGTAACACAGTCCGATCTGGATATACTCGAAGCCAAGAAGGTGGATGTTTCCTGTCACGTCCCTCTTTTGATTGATGTCTGACCACTCCTTGATCTCTTTCCCACATACAACAATTCTACAGCAGTCGACTTTCAAAACTTATTGACAAAAACATGAACAATCTCAATAATTGAGAGTTTTACTATTAAATACAGTTGAAAACATTGTGGCAAAAGAGAAATTGTTTTCAAAAGTCGTCTGTTGGGGATGCGTTAAATTGCGTCTACATGTGGGAAAGGGTTATTCAAACGTTTTGATTTCATATTACAAATCTGCAGCAGACGTGATAACAGGAGAATGCTCATCACGAGCAATATCTTCTTTTGTCACAACGTTTATAAAAGTCTTCGGCACGTGAAAAAAGGGTTAACCGTTTACCTGAAGCGATATTATGAACCCTTTCCCTCATATAGACGCTTTCTGACGCCTCTACTGCAGACGTCTTTTTGAAAACATTGTTGCAAAAGAAGAAATAGCACAAAACATGTAATTTATCCTTTCGCCGTAATGTTTTCCACTTTAAGTCATAAGTTATCTATCCAATTATAGAGATCTTCTATTTTTTGAAAACTATATTCAAAGTCGTCTGCTGCAGAATTGTCGTATGAGGGAAAGGCTTTAAAGTCGTCTACTTTGAACATATGTGAAGACATACTGAACAAAATCTGAACAATAATAAAAATATTTTATACAGAGCCGAACTTGTCAATTTTCAAGATATCAAAACCGTTCTCTTTTTCTCGTCTATGCGTCCAAAATAACGGTCGTATGTATCCGGGAAAAGGGTTGATTGCTGTAATTGTCATTAGGAATACTATCCCGCATACCTGTATGATATTTTCCTCAAATTATGCAATCAACTAATATCTATTGCTGGTTTGCAACAGAGCACGTTATAACTTTTCCTTATTTAGCTCGGACTGGCAGGTAATTAGAATAAAGCATATGATAATTGGGTAATTCGATACGTGGTTCTGCTGCATCTGCATATAGTGAAGATTAAGGCGAGCCTGTGCATACGCATGGTCTCTTCACAGCCTTCACTTTCAGTGTACAAATATAAAAAAACGATATATGTAACTTTTGGGAAAAATTCAAAGTCAAGTCAAATTTGGTTTTAATTGTACGTCCACTAATATGAAGCTGTTTCGGAAATGCATAAATAACGCTTTTCATCTGGTGCGTCTGAATTTTAACTTTGTGTGTGTTAAACAATATTGTTCGTCTGGAAGCTTGCATTCAATTAAATAAACACTTCCGTGCGGTACATGCACATTTACCCTTTTCCACATATCTATTCGTGTAAGTATGATAATTGAATAAAGTTGATATCGTTGTGACAAAAGGAGATATTGCTCAATATGACAATTTCTCCACAATGACTTGAAAATTCGTTTGCTTCAGAAGCGTAAAATACGTCTGTAAGTGGCAAGAGGATAACGAACCATTTCCAGAAAGATGTATGAAGGTTAGGATTAACAAAGCATTACGTGTTTGTGGAACTAATTCATTAATAAGCTTTTACATCATTTGCTTGCAAATAATTAAGGTAGTCTAATGGTTCTTAAAATTTGCATATGTTTTTCTGTTCCATTGACTTTCTTTGAAATATATCGCTTAAGCCAGTCGAATGTATACGTTAATTTTATTCACTTATGAATAAAAGTAGTGCAAAGATAAAACTGCATATCATTTCAAATCCCCTAGTTAAATTAATGCAAAAGATCAAAGAGATCGTTTCGAGGAATCCATTGTTATAGAACAGTATGTTACAGGGTTTTAAATGCAAGCGTTATGTAATATTTTAATTAACTGTATGACCCATGGACGTAATTCCCAATAACTTCCGTTATGCGCCGATTTTACCTTAATTCTATCCTGTTTCTATGCATTTCTCATTCAGATTTTTATCCCATGAGCCTTACCACAACAAGAGGAGGATATGTCCAGTGCGCATGACTTGCCAAAAAAAGAAGCGGTGCTCGTCTGTATATTTCAATGACGATGTTTCTTTAGTTTGGTAAACCAAATGTGCGGGCGGTGAAGACTCCAGCGAACCTTTGCAGATGCAGATGTTGAATCTGAGCGTTCACATTTTTCCTACAATGTTACAGAGTCATTTTCCTTCATGATGCTTCTACAGAACCGGAAGTCAGAATTAGACTGCTTGCAATGTATTTATACAGTCGAACTGTTTCCGGTTCTAAAAACTGTACCAGTACCCGTCGATGCTAATTGGACTTTTAGGCATAATCTGAATAATGTAATTGATGCAATTTCGTAAACGATACAAACTAAATCTGTACAAATTATGTTATTTTCCTCGCTTCAAAAACGTATAAGCCTCCAACCTAGTTTGGAATGATTGATTACCAGTCTGCACGAATGTACCCGATTGTTGTGGGATTAAAAACGCAGACCATTTTGCACATGGTTAATTTCAAAATGGCGGTTATTTTGTTATATTGCCCGGTTTTGGTTACCATAGCCCAGTCTAATTACTGGTATTTCAGCGGCCCGATGTGAAATTTTACATACATTATTCTCTAACTATGTTCTAATTATATGTGATGGGAACCACACTATCCATTTATGGTTCGGGTCCGAAGATTTTACGACAACCTGTCAAATTGACGACAATTTACGGCCGTTAATAAGTATATATGACCAAGCAGGTAATTTCAACCCTCACCGTAAAGCTGGGCAGAAAATCACCATATCAAATTAAAAAAGAGAAACGTGGAATATAAAAACAATTCTGTGGCATTTCAAGGTACTTAGTGTAATATTTATGGTTTATAATCACAAAACGCCAATTGTTCACCACTTACATTAAAACATGTAATTACTAATAGAAGCCGGTACACAGAGAAACGTATACGGTCACGAACTAGACGTGAGAAGGTTAATACGCTCATACACACTCTAATCTTATTGTTTGTCGGAAGAAACTGAAATCGTTAGTCAATGATTAAGTGTATCATTAGTCGGGTACTAATATCCATGACTCTAGAAAGGGTGGATGTCCAAGTTGTACAAACACAAAGAATCGTGTGCGTTTTACCATGCCTCGGATCCTTTTTAAAGTTGAATGAGTTCACTTTCGACTGCTTTTTTAAAAATGGTTCGTGCCTACCACCCAGAAAGTCCCGTGGCAGGCTGTGGTACTAAATATGGACCACGTTGTTCATTTTAATGGCCGTAGATTAATGACTGTATAGCCGTATGGATGACATATTGAAAAGGACTTAATTAGTACAATATTCATAAATTTGTTACAAACACTTTCTAATTTCCACTGCTTGTCGTCAATAAAAAGATAACTACCTTTGGCATTACCTTTGGTGTATAGAAGGTACGTCGTTTGTCTTTTTAAGGAAGACTTATTTTACTGCCGTCCAACACGAACGGCAGAAACGTGGACGGGATTATCCCCTTTCCCACATGCAAACGCACTTGGACGTATCTGCAGTCAACTTTTAAAAACAATGTTTCAAAAGGAGAAACTGCTCATAATTAATGAGAAATTTCTTTCATTTCCAACACCGTTTTCAACTCAATTCCGCGGCACTACGGTCATGGATGGAGTGCCCTTGGGCAAGGCACACTTTCTAGCCTACCACTGGTTTGTTTAACCAGGAATCGTGATTAAGTAAACTGTCGCCGTGATATAACTGAAATAATGTTGAAAGCGGAGTAAACCCCCAATAAAACAAACACACACCTCTATTCAATGATCGTGTTTTCATTTATCAAGCTTTTCTATATATTTGTATTGGTATCTTCAAAAACGTCGGCTGCAGATTTTTTGTATGCGGGGAAGGGTTAATTATATTTGCGAATAATGCAGACCCAGATCAGCCTGCATCTTCACTTGTCTAGTATTCCTTACAGAAGCGTTCACGGAACTTCTAATGTACAGTGTGTTGAGCCGTCCCGCGCGGAAACCAACGTTATGGCCTCTGCGTAATGTATCAATCCAGACCAGCATGCGCAGTCCGAGCAGACTGATCCGGGCCGACATATTCCGTCTCATGGGGATAGAGGTATAGAGTAATGATTAATGAAAAGAAAAATCCACAGGAGGCGAGAAGTGTCTGTCCGGTTAAGCCTGCGCGGCATGCTTAGGCTGATCCGGGTCAATTCTTTACGCAGAGTCCACAACTTTGGTTTTCTCGCGGGAAATATAGGAACTTGGGAACAGAACGTTATCTACACCCTAACTACAGGAGGTTTGATTTTCATGAAGCATCTATCAGGTGTACTTACGCTAAACATTCTTCCAACTGTCTGATCTACTGAAAGATCTACACATGATGCGTACCATTATGTATACTTAAGATATTGTTATCAGCCCAGTCCAGGGTCAAATTCCGTCAACCGTACTTAGCGCTAAGTAATACTTTTAATACATTTAAGAGAGTATTTCATATTTTTTGTTGTCCTAATTGAACTGCCAAAAAAAGTATATCTTAACAAATACGTCAATTTACGTCAACGTAGTCCTTCCACCATTCATGTTAGTAACGAAATATTAGGGAAACAAAATGATGAAATATGCGTTTAAGTATTAAGGTATAACTAAGCGCTAAGTAAGGTTGGTGAAATTGGACCCTGCTTATTACATAAATGCATGTTTGCACATTTGCAGCAGAGATCCTTCGAAATATGTAAAGAAAGTTATTATTTTTCCTCATAATCACCATATTCTAAATGCTCTAGTTCGCGCCAAATTTTGTTTGACCAACTCTGCATTCCTCTTCAGATATTTAGGTTTAGAATAATCTAAATCATACACTCTCTAATGAACCAATATAATACCACGATAATTTTAATAAAATGTCGCACCAATTTCAGTATTAAAACTAAGTACTTTTATGTTAAAACTACTTAAACATGTTGAATAATTGATTGTATTTGCAAAACATGATGTTTTAATATGGAAATATATCCATACATTGTGGTTGATTGATTGATTGGACACTTAATATAGATTTACCGGTATTTCAGCTACAATCGACTCGGTATTCGTTAAATCGAAAACGTGGGGACATTGAAAAAGTAGCGAAGATTTAGATCACTTTCTCAAGTGTTTACGTCTTCCTTTTGCCTTTATAAATAAAATAAGCCGTTCCGTGAGTAAACCAACATTATGGAATCTGCGTAATGAATCGATCCAGATCAGCCTGCACAGGCTAATTCGGGCCGACACATTAGCACCTGTACTCCATACGTTATTATTTCAAGGAAACTAGCTACCATCCCACATAGACTATTAAGCCTATTAGAGGAACATGGGTTATAACAATAATGTTATACTTCCTTTTTATTTTAAGTAATATTTGAAAGTTTTGAAAGTTGTGGCCTAAAAATCATGAGGCTAGAAGGCGTTGATTACATGTAAGCAGCAATATTGAAACTCTCTATATGAAAGTATAATAATTTAATACAGTTGGAAATATTGTAGCAAAAGAAGAAGTAACACAATTTTGAAAATTCGCCTCCAGCAGATGCGTCATCAAGTGGGAAAGGGTTAAAGTCGTCTTCACAGACGTCTCCAGTCGTTGACGTGATGTCGGTCATTTTACCAAGGCTGACAGGTGCCTAGAAGCAACCTGTTTATTAAATTTCCAAACATTTACATTTGTTTTCGCTCAATTAAATTCGTTCCGACCCTCTTTTTATTCGTCGTGTTTGTACAATTGTTAGACTTTTGACGTATTGGATGGTTGAAGGAGACAAATTACCCACAATTTATGGGGTTCGGAGTCAAACGTGTCTTCATTATGTTTTGAGGAAAACCCTTAAATGATACATGTTCATGAATGAGATTTAAACACAAACAATGTCCACGCCTCACGAAAAACGATCCTCTGAGATTTATAAATAACACACATGACGGCCCGAGTATAGCGATGCTCCTATGGCATTAACAACACATGCATATTCATACCAATACGCGCAGCTTAATCTGGCTCTTCACCGTTCGCCAAGAATCATAAAAGAAAAGGGATAGATCCCAATTATTCTTACGATTTCAATGGCGCTAAAACTAAACTGTGCTGATTTAAGTTCCGTATTGTCAAGTTATAGTTTTCAATGTCTTGTATTCTCACAGCGGTTTTTTTAATTCCAATTTCCATATATTTCATTTTTGAAAACAGAGGTCTCTGAAATGCCATGTCTGGTGAAGGCTTTAAAATGTCTGCATCCAGAATACCTATCTAAGCCTAAATTCCTTACGTTTCGTGACATCCAAAATATTGACATAATTAATAACATTGATATTTCAGTGCTTTCCAGGAATTTCTAGCGCTTTTGCCAAACTCAATCTTTGTTTTTCTAATTCAGCATCAGTTAAAACCGTGCAATAAGAATGTTAACTTTTTAAAATCAAAGGATTTCAATGAAGGAAATTTGGAATAATAAAACTCTAACGACTCGTAAACATGGCCAAAACCCCATATTTAGCAGCTCAGTAGCGCGAAGCAAATTATTTCAGGGCGTGGCGCAGTAATTTGACTGTCAAACGGAGTGAATAGCCCCATCCTAAATAGTTCCCTATATCCCTCCGCGGTGATTCCAATCGTTCACGTGAATTAGGGGGAAACAAGATGGCAGTGATATAGTATAAAACACCGTCGTTGGTTTTCTCATCGTCGTTCTTTTTTTATTCTTGTGCAATTGATTTGATTTCACTAAAAGGCTGATGATTATTCAAAATAGCACGGAAAGATCTGGCACAAATCGCTGTTTCCTCGATTATGTTCGGTAACCCGAGCCACACGTAGCGCAAATTAATGAAAAGCATCCATCATAAATAAACGTCCCTTCATCAGGTGCTAGGTTTGAAACAGCAGGGTGACACGATTTTGACATTGTATAATAGCCAGACTATTTCCTTCTTTGACAACTTGTTGGCGCTAATCAATATGACACACTAACTGTTGACCAACTAAAAATGATAACATCAATTGAATAATAATTTTTTTATATTGAATAAACAATTTTTGGAGAAATGAACAATTGCTTTTGGAGAACAATATGTTCTTTGTTGCCAATATAACATACAAGTGATCACCAGCGCCCTAGAACGATATAATGTAATGATGCGCAGGGTTCCCTCTATTACCATACTAATAGTTATTTAAAATTGCAGTTAATGTGAAGCGTAGAATTACAAATGGCGGTAGGAAAAAATAAATCAAAGACCATAGCACTGTAGATTGCCTAATCCCAGCGTTTTATTTAACACCGACGGTTATTATTTCACCGGCCATAAAAAAGACAACAAACTGAGTTTTATGTTAATGCGGAGATTAGTGCAGTAAATGAAATGTTCACCCAACAAATTACAGTGTAATGTTTCCAATCAAAACAGCACACTTTTTTGCAATTTACAGTTTTCACTGCAGAGTTGTATCATTACACATTGACATGCTGAAGCCATACTGTGAAATAAACAAATTTATGTTGTAATTTACGACTAGTCTATTTACAGATTCAGGTAAATCTATTTAAACCGCATTCATTTTACACTATTTACCGTACTCATTTTACACTATTTAACCGAACTTATTTACATTATTTAAACCGCCCTCATTTTACACTATTTAAACGTCCTCATGTTACTCTTACATTATTTAAATGTGCTTATTTTACACTAATTATTTATTCACATTCACTATTTTGATCGTACTCTTTTTACACTGATTTAACCGTATTTGTTTTATTCTATTTCAATTGTACTATTTTTAAACCGTTTTAATTGATTTTAAATTGCCGTATTCATTTTACACTAAATTAACAACACTATGTTTACACTATAGCGGTATAGAGTACATGTATATGATTCCTGAAACAGAAAACCCACAGTAGGTGAAAAGTGTCTGTCCGGGTTAACCTGCACGGCATGTTGAGGCTGATCAATGTGGATACTTTACGCACAGTCCACAATGTTGGTTTTCATATACAATCACACAATCTTGTAGAAGTTGATAAAACGGGACGACGATACCAATTCCTTTTATAATTATCCAGGTGATTAATTGCCTCCCTTGAATTTCAGGTTTCAAAATGGCGGCGGATGGGCACGATTTTTGGAACTTCCGCAAGAGTTAATGGATTTTTTTAATGAAAGTTAATTAATTAAGAAATTTTAAGAAAACAGGGACGCGGAATATAATTTACACTTTAGTTTGCTTCGTTACAATTTCCCAAATATTCCATAAGAAAGTACACCGATATTCGGTTGTTCCGTCCAACTCGTTTTAGGCTGTTTTAGCAGCTCTCAGTATACACTATTTTAACCGTTCTTATGTAACACCATCCTGGAAAGCTTTCACACACACCTGTACCAATGGAACCATCTAGGCAAAACTATCGGAAATATTTTTATACATAAGTGTTTCTTTTTTTTAAAAGTTGACACTCATGATGAGCAATCTATTATTTTGTCACAATGTTTTCAGAAGTCATCAACTGCAGAGGCGTCAGACATTATAGGGTTTAAATGTCAGTTATATTGAAAAGATGAAATACTCGTGGTGCTAAGAATCTTTAGAAAGTCCAACTAGTTCTTGCCTGTTACTATTATTGTGCCATGTTCAATAACGTGTTCGACTCCGTATGGCACTAATAATGTCACGTGTCTTTGAAAATAGTCTATAATAGCATATTGACCCGAGTGTTTGTTCGGCAAATAGTCGAATCGGCATGCCGAGGATGAATACAGACAAAGAATGAACGAACGAATATACATGTACATAAACGGAAGATGAATAGTTTATTCTGAATGTATTCTCCGAACAGAGTAACAGACTGACTAACAGCTATACTTTGGTTCCATAACGTGACACTATTTAATAAATTAATAAAACTAAAACACATCAATTACATTATTTACCCATTTTCCACACATAGACGCTTTCTGACGCCTCTGCATTAGACTATTTTTGAAAACATTTTGCCAAAAGGCGACATTGCTCATGATGAGCAACTTCTCCATTTGCCACAATGTTTTCAATGTTATAGGCAATTATACTTTTATTTATAGATACTATCTGTGGGTTTTTTCCTATATATTTTCAGAGTCGTCTGCAGATTTGTTGTGTGTGGGAAAGGGTTAAGCCGGTTAAACATACAAGATATATCTGTTCCAGGAAAAGGTTTGCTAAACGAATGACATATTTTACAATACGATTGGATAAATGTATTCTAGAAATAGAGATAAGGAGAGACGTTCATAGACATCGTGTTAAAAGCAAAATCACGTATAGGGACGTTGCAAATGCCTTTTTGATGCTAAATGCTCAACACGTTCGCCATCACAATAGGTTAACCCTTTTCGACATATAACACATTCGCAGCTTTCATCTAAGTTTAAAACAGAATATTTCTTAAAATCAAAATTTGATTTTTGAAAAAAGACGAAACGTTTAAGTAAAAGGAGAAATTACTTATCCTGGATAATTTCTGATTTTGCCTCAATGTTTTATAAAGACGTTTGCTGCCAATCCGTCAAAATGTGTCTGCATGTGGGAAAGGGTTAACGAGATACCTGTTTGCCTATGGAGATAAGATTTCAAGTGGAGGTGTAATTTGTTCGAAAATAAACTTCCGGTTTAGATCAAGGTACAATAGGCGTTTGCTGTTAAACAGCGGAATAGTCAATATTATATAATGCAAACGCCTGTCAAAACATGATTTTCTAACAAATCGCGATTGCTTGCTAATGTGTTCAAAACAAAGCGTCTGATGATATTATTTGATCTCAAATGAGCGTCATAGATCGTCACATACAAAGGGCGATGTTTCAATCAAAGCCCGTGAACTAATTTGGTATTATTAATTTATTTCCTTTTCAAACTATCGATAAGTTTGAATCATATTCGATGTCTTTTTTTGCCAGTGCGACACTAATGGGTTTTTGAAATGAAAAGGTACATCGGCTTTATATCGACTTCAGGTGAACGACTTCATAGTTGATAAATACGCCCATCGTTTTCTATTAACCGTAAACCCTAACCACAAACAACAAATCTGCAGCAGACACATTTGAAATAATCTGTGCAAAAACATGGAAGCTTCCTATATATGAAGGGTATAATAATTGAACTGAGTTGAACACATTGTGGCAAAACGAGAAATTGATCATCATGAGCAATTTCTTCTTTGGTCACAACGTTTTGAAATTCCTCTACTATAGAGTCGTCAGAAAGCGTCCGTTTATGGGAAATTAACCGTTTAGCTGATATCAGATCATAAGAGATGCATGCTTTGAAAATATTTGAGGAAAATCAAGCAATATTGATCACATATATTTCCTCACAACCTGCTCCAAAATCGTCTGCTGCAAAGGCGCAAAAAAGATCTTTAGCTCGAACATAATTAGGTCAAACCACAAATATAAACCAACATAACATAAAAAACATAAATTTGCCAACGTGTCATAGGTTGCGCAACGCTGAATACTTATCGCTAGTCTGGAGTTCCTTCCCCTTATTACGCGTAATTATAGGAAGAAGGGAACCAGACTGTCTAACGTTTCGTAAGTTGGAACTAAGATAAGGTCAACCGAAACAGACGACTTCGGAATATTGTGTGAGAGAACACAAAAGGACAATGAACAGTGGCTCTATTCCTGTCTATATTGAACTTTTACTTCCTTCTACAGATGTTGGCAATATTCTAGGACTTTTGAATTATTTGATTGAACTAAGATGAACTGCATATGGAGCCATCCATAAAAAAAGCTACACATTGCCTTTATGTGAATTGTATAGATCCAGATACGACTGTTAATTCACACATACCGATTACGACCTGTCACTGCATTACATTAATATTTGATTGTATATAATAGTTATATGTAACATCTTGTGTATAGGCTGGAGGCCTGATTATGGTAAAAAGATCGTTATCGCATCGTTATCGATACCAAACACTCTAGATGTCGTATCAAAACCAAGTACCACATGAGCAAAGAGTAC
>JAUELF010000018.1:1204532-1221202 GCA_031471495.1 Clinocardium nuttallii
AAGTAATCTCCGTTTCTAATAAAATGGCAAGGGGAATCGTTCGTAACTGTTGGCACAGTTACAAATCATCTCTAGTTATTATTATTATTATTATTATTATTATCATTATTATTATTATTATTATTTTCATTAAACTAATAATTATTATTATTGTTATTATTATTATTATTATTATTATTATTATTATTTCTATCATTTTTATTTATTATTATTAATATTATTATAAGGATGGCGAGAATACGAAGTCCGTGTTGATGTCAAGAATCGAATGTGTTTTTATTTTAAAAAAACCCCACGACATAATATTTTATTTAACTTTATATTGTCGTTTCTTTTCTAAAAAATAACAATGGTACTTTCCTATGTATATGTATGTAGAAATTGCAATCTCACTTCCTAATCCATGAGAGTAAACTAATTAAACAATCGAGCTTTTAAATGGAAAATTTACTTTCCTTAACTACTGAGAAGATATTAAAACTCTCGCCCTGCTTAATCATTTCCCACAAACAACACATCTGCAGCAGACGACTTTGAAAACATCGAGACAAAATGTAGAAAGATCTACATAAATGAGAGTTCCATTATATAATAGTATGGAAAAACATTCTGGCAAACGGACAAATTCGAACAAGTTTGAGCAATTTCTCCTTTTGTCAAAATGTTTTGAGAGGCTTCAGAAAGCGTCTATAAGAGGGACGAGGGACAGCGTTTATTCACTCAGACCGATATCATCACCACTGACGTCATTGATGTTTAAATATATGAGCCGTTCCGACAGAAGTCCAACAGTGTGGACTCTGAGTAAGGTACCGACCCGGATCAGACGAAACATGCTACGCAGGTTAACCCTGACAGACACTTTTCTGTGGATCTTCTGTCTCAGGAATCATTACTCTATACCTCTATCTCCCTGATTCAGAATGTTTAGGCCCGGATTACCCTGCCATGAAACATATATGAACAAAGACGAACACTGGGTGCGATTACATTATGCATTCATCGAAATGTTCCTTACGTTTGTAGTGTTTTACATATAATGAGTGATAGCATGCTAATGATGAAATAAGACTTTCTGCTGAAAGAAAACCCCATTATGCGTTTAAGCAAACTTTTGGACCAAGCAAGAACGGACCATGACACAATGTGAACAATATAGGACCTCGACGGGATTGCACTGCTATGCAGTTTGGAATACAGTCCCCACGTATATAGATCGCATTACCTGCATCTACAGGAAGAAGTGAAACATCAATTATATACTCTGTTTTTGTATTTTATCCCATTACAATGTACAAACTAATCTCCAATAGACAAATTTGAAAACAATAAGTCCAAACTATGGATACTCTCTATACAATTAAAGAAGAGTTCTTAAATAAAGTTAAAAACATTGTTACACAAAGGAGGCAATTCTCATTTTAAACATGTATTCTTTTTGCCACAATGATTTCAAAAGTCGTCTGCTGCAGATGCGTGGAAAAATGTAACAACCTGAAAAAAGAGGGGGATGCTATAAGAACTATTTTTTGATTGACGCGAGCTCACACACAGGCATGCCATACCCCACACAACGGCGTCCTGACGTTACACCGGAACGTGCAATGATGACGACCTACAAATAGTCTTTGATTTTCTCTGTTGCATGTCTTCTGAGACATATTTGTCAGGAAAAAAATGTTTTTTAAGTTAATTATGCAGATTTATTTTCTTCATATTGTCATTTATTCTTATTAATTGTTATGTTCTTAATGTGGTGCCACAATTAATCCTATTGAACTGTTTTATTCGATTGCTTAATAGCGATACATTAAATACCGCTAACACATGAAGGGAAATAAATATTGATAGTTCTGCATTTTTATATATTATATTTTTACTTTGAACAATATCTGACATTTGACCTGTGTGTTTGTTTTGTTTTATATTTCAATGTCCATTTACGTCGTCTCAAGAATCAATTGTTTGCTTTTATCGTTATGACAATATTAACCATTTCCCACCTACAGACACTTTCGGTCGCCTCTGCAGCAAACGATTTCATAAAAAAAAATGGCAAAAGGAGAAATTGATCATTATGAGCAATATCCCCTTTTCCCACAATGTTTTCATATGTATTAACAACCGTTTCCTATTATTTATAGAGATTTTTATCCTTTTTTGTGTAAATTGTTTTTAAAGTCGTCCGCTCTAGTTTGTTTATGTGTGTGAAAGGGTTATTAAACATTGCTTGGCGATACGTGGCCTTGTTGCATCTGCTTCCATACAGTGAAGACTCTTGTGAGTACTTGCATGTATCCACACGGTCTCATCACAGTCTTGACTGATCATCTCGTTTGCAACATAGACATAAATGCACCTTTTGACACAATGCTAGATAGTAGTCTCACCTGTTTAATGTAAATGTGATTTTAGAAGGATGACAAACTGGAGAGATAAAAAAAACTGCTATATTTCATGATACAGCCATAACGTATGACACCGTGTCCGGTTCAGTGATGAGAATTTTAGGAACTCCGCGAATCTCTCATCATCAGCAACAGACTGGAATCTCTCCCTTATGTTATAGAAGTATCAACTCAATATCAGCAACAGACTGGAATCTCTCCCTTATGTTATAGAAGTATCAACTCAATATCAGCAACAGACTGGAATCTGTCCATAATGTTATAGAAGTATCAACTCAATATCAGCATTAACGTACTTCTTAAATCGCTCTTACTAAAGTAGCTTTCCGATAAGCCAATTCTAATTCCATCGTCAGAGAGATTATTTTGTTTGTTGAAGTTGTGTATAATGTTAATGCATGTACACCATACATCATTACCTTATATAAATAGGTGGAATGTTTCCAGTCTCGAACTCCGTTAACCTTTTCCCTCATATGGACGCTTTCTGACGCCCCTGCAGCAGACGGCTTTTTGAAAGCATAGCGACAAAAGAAGAATTTGCACAAAACATGCAAGTTCTCCTTTTGACACAATGTTTTCCACTTTAAGTCATATGTTATCCATTCAGTTATAGAAATTTTCTATTTTTTGAAAAAGTTGTCTGCTGCAGAATTGGCGTATGAGGGAAAGGGTGGAGTGCTTCCAGTCTATAACTCCGTTAACCTCTCGTTATGAGCAGCTGTAATGGAGCTACAAGGCGATGTTTCCTCTCATTAAATTGGCATTAGTCAAGGGAAATAACATAGGTCTAATTGCCTTTCCATTATTCAAATAGTACACTACAAAGTTAAACAAAAATATAATTGGTAGTTACTCAAGTTTTAGTTTAATTTAAACTTATTTATTTATTTATTTTGCATCGATTGCGAAACAAGCTTTCAGCTTATATTAATTACGCTCGATGTCTGCTTCCTGGAGACTTAACCAGTACTCGCGCCGATTGTGTGGAAAAATCCCAAAGTCAGAACCCGCTCATCACGGGACTCGAACCCGGGACCTTTGATACGAGAGACCAAAGCTCTACATCTGCACCAGTTTGACCTTCTTACAAGAACCATAAAGGTACGAGCAGCGTCTGTCACCTACGGGTGTGTTGCTTACAGCAATGACTTGGGTGAACGGTTGTGTCCTACAATGGATTAATAAAATAAAATCGAAGCTTCGTTCAAATAGTTTAACGAACTATTTTATAATTCCTTAACATTATGTCTAAACATTCGACGATAGACGAAAGCGAATCGCCCAAGGAATAAAGGGAACACCGAACTGTCTGTATACGAAGAAGAAGGACCAATAAATTAGATATTCCCAATCCGATGATTTAATGTCCAAACAGCTTGTGAAATTCATTTTGCAAGCCGAATAAAACGGCCTATAAATACGTCTTTACCGTCAACTAGTAAATTATCCCCATGTCTGTTTGGGAACCCGTCTTCACACTTTCGCTGGAACCAGTCTGAGAAACGGATACGAAATCAACAGAAATGAAAGTTTTCGGGGGGAAAAAGGAATTTAATTGAACAGCAATGAGTTGTATGCTTTAAATTTTTCATCGGGTTTCTTTCGAATATTATAGTGAGTAACTGAGAAATGCCTTGTTCTCGTCCCACGCTTCGCGAGGCATTTTCTTTGATATTTCCTGCCATTCAAGTTATCATAAATGTAATTGGCATTTCAAATATACTAACGTAGATATACATTCCAATATAAGACGAGGGAACAGAGTAGCTATTCGAATCTAAGACGACGAATCAGAAAGGAGGGAACACAGTAGCTATTCGAATCGAAGACGACGAATCAGAAAGGAGGGAACAGAGAGAACACGTAGTTACAGTTATTCCATATTTCATTGTTTTGATGTTCGAACCCTTTTTGACAATGTATATCAAGGGGAAGCATGTGGTGTTTTTTCTTCTTAATTTGTGTGTACGTATCGTGTATTCATAGAATGTCTGAAACAATATTCATTGATACAAGCGTGGAATGCGATTAGTAGTCTAACGTTCAGTGACCCATTGTGAATAAATACTTATTTCTATATTTATTAATTAAAATACAATTATAACATGGAATGAGTTGGGCTGTAGGAAAACCATCTTTCGTATATTTACGACCAGTTTACCCCCCTTTTCAGATACAACAAATTTGCAGCAGACGACTTTGAAGACACCAAGACGAATATCTGTATAAATTTGTTTATGTAAATGAATGTATTTAAATGACGAGATACTTGTATCTGTAAAAGTCGAATAAAATATCCGTCTATCAATTAAAATTCAATTATAAAAGTTGAAAACATTGTGATAAAAGGAAAGAAATGTTCGTTTTGAGCAATGTCTCGTTTTGTCAGAATGTTTTCAAATATCATCTACTGTGGAAGAGTTATACAGCGTCTGAATGAGGGAATGAATCCTGGAAATTTGTCCAGTCAGTTTTTAATTTGACCACTTTAACAATTCATCGCAGACTTTTAGGAAAGTTACCGCCAACACCACACATTTGAATCTGAACGAAGAAAGATCTAAATGATCTGCCCTTGTCAGATATATCCATAAGTCGGTTTTACGGGCACACAGGTCAATTTCCTTTAATTGAAATCATTAGAAATCAAATGAACGGTGTTTTTTGTGAAACATAGCGGTTTTATTTTTCATATCTTATGTTTTAAAACTCAGTTTTGCTTATCATATCAGCTTAAATGTTCATAATATTTAATTGTTTATTATTTTACCAAAATATAATGAAACGGAATGATGCCTCATACAAGAGCGAACTCAGCAGAACTTATGCTAATAGACGTATACTGAATCCGGGCCTTTTGCATCTGATATACTTAAATCCAATAAGTTATAGTATATTTATTAAAAAGTATTACTACAACACCTAATGGCGTGGATAAAAAGAACAAATATTCAAGTGAGATTAATATGATTGGGCCGTCTCGCGAGAAAACTAACAGTGTGGTCTCTGAGTAAGTATCGACCCCGATTAGTCTAAACATGCTGTGTAGGCTAACACGGACAAACACTTTTAGCCTCTTGGGGATTTTCTGTTTCGGGAATAATTTCTCTATGCCTCTATACTCGGAGACAAAATGTGTCGGCCCGGATCAGTCTACGCGGACAGCGCAAGCTGATCAGGTCGATACGTTAGGCAGATGCCATAATGTTGGTTTTATCGCGGGAAGGCTCATATATGGAACATAGTAAATGTGTGTACGGTTAAGATTTTGAAAGAAACATTAAAAACTACATTATTTATAAATGCTCCCGACATAAATTATGTCTGTCTGAACATTTAACCATTGTAGATGACATACGGAACAGAACAGAACTTGAATATTTTGCGATTCTTGTTTCAGTGTCACGATCATTTAGCCGTTGTTCCAGAGACATTAAATAGAGCCGACCCGCGAAAAAAACAACATTGTGGATTCTGCATAAAGTATCTACCCGGATCAACCTACGCATGTCTTGCAGGCTTGCCCGGACAGACACTTTTCGCCTCCTGTAGATGTTCTGTTCCAGGAATCATTACGCTATACCTTTATCACCTAAGACGGAATTTGTCGGCCAAGATTAGTCAGCGCGGACTGCGCAGGCTGATCTGGTTCGAAACAATACGCAGTGGCCATTATGTTGGTTTTCTCTCGGGACCGCTCAATTATAAATACTTTTAAATGTATGTATATGTCTCTGGGTAATATAATAAACACTTTCAACATAAATCTTAATGAAAAGCTATTTAGATGTATAATTGATTTATAAAAAATGACGTTGACTTATCGTTTGAATATTTACTTTTTATATTTAGGTATTATATCTAACGAATTTCAAGCAACGAACTTTTAAAGTTGTACCCATGTATGTATATATTCAAATGCATTTTGCTGCTTGGCATTTCTCCATTATGTTACAATTATATTGCCTTCATAGTAGACTCGGATAGCGCTACAGACGTTTTGACGAGTATTTTATTTCTATTAAAAGATCGCCTTCTTATTGTTTCCATCAAATAACAGAACAGAACTTTATGTATGCATTAAGTATTACAAGTCACAATAAAAAAAATACAAATATAAATAACATACAGTGGAAAATGGCATGGTATGGTACATATTTACATAGCTAAAAATTATAACAAGAATTTTGAAAGGTAACAGACCATGCAACTTAATAATTTCAGTCAGTAAAAGGTTAGTCCTTTGCGAGAAACATACGAACTGTTGACGTTTGCGTCGCATACAACAATCGAATCAATATAGGAAAATGATACTTATTTCATTCTGTGTGACACTAAATGAAATGAAATGAAAGTCAAGGTTTTTATCACTGAGATATGCTTGTGAACTTTAAGTAATGCAACTGATATTATTTTCTCATTGAAAGAATATAAGGATAGTATATGCTTTCGGTTGATCGAGTTATTGATATGGTTTAATGTGGTTTTCATTATTAATTTAGTCGAAAGACGGCGCAGTGGGGCCGTTATTTTAAGCGAACGATACTACTTTTTTGTCTGATATTTACTCGTTTTGTAGATGTTCAACTCTTGTAATAAACGAAATTATATTTACTTAAACAAATATGTTACACGTTTTTATTATCTCATAAAGTAAGTTGTTTTCTGTAATTAATCACTAAAGCGGTACTTATTTTATTCCAGGCATACTAAGATGCGTATCTTTTTCTGCTGTTAATGTACGAAAGGTGAAAGATGATCGTTTCAAAATTAGTTCTGCTCTTAGATCCAAAGAAGTATTCTAAATACTGGTTTATCTTTTAATGTTAAAGAAATTGATTCAGTTCAATATTTACTAAGCCAGACAAATATACCAATTATTTGGCGTATATTAACACAAAAATGAGAAACATGAAGAACTTAATTAGACTGAATACGCTGAATGACTCCCTTTCTCTCGTACTTATTCGTGGTTTTGTTCTTTTGTAAGAAGTAGTGATATTTCATCTCGTTTTAAGGACATACGTGATGTTGTAAGGCTTGTACAGTTAACACTCAACGTAAACTATGGAGATACTCGTCTCTATACATCAATGCTTCCTTATACATCAATCCATTTATACACTTTTTCGACATTAACTCATACGGACGACAATCAAAAGTCGTAAACACTGGAGGAAAAGAAGACATTGCACAGTACGAGCAATATATATATTTCACACGATGTTTTCATTTCTGTAGCAATCTTCCAGTCTTTGAGATGCTACATTATTTCCACAGATATTTCATATCTGTAGCAATCTTCCAGTCTTTGAGATGCTACATTATTATTTCAACAAATATTTCCAAAACATTCGTTTCCTTGAATATTTGTAAAATAGTAGGTAATGAATTCTTTCAAACATATCACAAATCTGCAGCAGATGAATTTGACTAGGTTTAAGCAAACTATGGAATATTTCCCTAAATGAAAGTGAAATAAGTAAATAGAGCTAAAAACATTGTCACAAAAGGATAAATTATTCATTATGAGCAATTTATTGTTTAGGTTACACTGTTTTCAATAAGTCGGCAGTTACCGATGGCTTTAAATACGTCTGCAGGTGGGAAAGGGTTAACTGTGAAATTAGATAGAGGATCATACGTGATGTTGTACGATCTGATCTGTGGGTAAACTGTGAAATAAGGTAGAGAATCATACGTGATGTTGTACGATCAGATTTGTGATGCTGGATTTCACATCGACGTGAATATTAGTAAGGATAGTTTTACTGGTAGTAAACTGATTTTTACTCGTCATTTAAAATGATCCAATAGAAGGTCGTTGAAGCAGTGTGACATTATTTCACGTTTACGGCAGTATCTTTGATCTAATGTTCTGTTCGAAGCCACTTTTAAATCATAACACTACAACCCCTAATTAAATGTGTTTTATCGCCTTTAAATTCAGGACCGTCTTACCCTGTACGATACTACAAACGCGGTTACTCTATTCTTACAAAGCTCCAATAAATATTTTTAATTGTTGCACAATTCTGACATGTATAAAACTAATTATTCTATTTGATTGGTAAAACACGAAGATTTGCCAAACGGACACATATAAATATTAAATCATAGCACTCACTGTACAGCGGTATTTTAATTTTACTTATACACTGAGTTCTTTCTCAGATGTAGCATACATATACTTTAAAAATGCCATTACAAATCAGTAACCAATTATGCCGTGATTTCCACATTTTCTTCCTTTCTATACTGATTAAAAACTAAAAGTGCGCTTCTAGAATATAAAATGAAAGAAAAGGCGACATCTCAATTTACTTTAATTGTTTTCTTCTCTACCATTAATCATTTTTACTATCAACACTGTTATTGATAACATTTTACATATAATCCTTACCATAAAAATAATATTTATTATTATTTTTAATATCTTTATTAGTCTTGTTATCATTATTATAACTACTCATAGTATTGTCATGGGTATGCTTAAATTATAATCTTAGATACGACACCGTGAGCAGACAAAAACATTCATGCATTATTTGAAAGAAAAAAATACAACATAAAGAAAAAAATCTACAACTTGTTTCATTTAGATAACTGTTGGTACAACTTGATAAGTAAAGTAAATAATTGTTCGTCTTCGAATTTGATTGATACATTTTTTAAGAGAACTTTTAGAAGGATATCTTTGGATATGCAGATATAGCTACACATAGAATTTAACATGAAGCTAAAACAATGTTAGTGCATTTCTTTTCAACTTGCTTTTCATTAATACCGCCCAACTTTCCTCTTTTATATAACAGAAACGATGTTTGGATAATAAGATGCGACTAAAACTAATTGACTGTAAACATATTTTCTCTGAAGTTGTCAATGATTATAAAGTATGAGCCAATAAATTGGACCGCAAACGAATACTTCTACCATGACAAACACAACCAATTGTAACAATTTTGCATATTTGTATATTTATATTTTTTTAGCATGAAATGAAATTGTTTTCATTTCACAGAATAGAACGGATCTTTGCTTGTTCTAGCTATACCTATATTTTGACATTTAAAAGACGAATACCGAGCAGAACCATTTACTTTTAGTCAATATTTCTAGGACTAATATAATAACTAGTTGATTACATATTTAACCATGATACAGGTCTAATAACAGTGGTTAAATGTGAGTATTCGACATATAACATATAAAACGACTGTACGAGCTCCAGGTAAACCTACATCACTGTATTTATTAAAAGTGTAGATCACGATCTGTATGCACATCCATGCGATATGATCATAATGTTCATAATAGTTTATATATTGAACATGTATATCTATATGATATAGTGAAATATGTATAAGTCGTAAGTTATCAAAAAATAATTGTTTTAGTATGAATGTATATTATATATTATTTGATGTAAAAACATGTCAAAGAAATACATAATTTACTTACTTACTTATACAGTGATTTTCTAAAATTTCTAGACATATTATGTGAGTAATTAGTAAACAGTGCTGAGGCAGATCATATTGCTGTGATGTACATATTTGATCTGTATTTACACTGGTCGAACATACATTCAGTTTAGTTTTCATTGAGCGGCATCTACACCGGTGTTTAAAAAAGTCGACCACCCATCTCTTACCTGCAGCCTCCGAGGTTTCCAATCCTTGAAATGTTTTATTAGCGAGGTCCATCAGGGCGTCGAGTGGCGACACGCCGCCCTTGAGAATATTGGGAGTCGAACTCGGCTCTGAATCTTCGTCATCATCGACATTAATCTCTTCATCATCGGCTTCAGACGACGCTTCCGAGCTCCTTCCCGTGGACGGGGACGTGTCCCAGGGTCGGACAATCCGGGTCGGAGTCACCAAGGGCACTCGATGACGGCCTTGATTGGTGCCATTGTTATTATTTATCCCCGTTACACCGCCGCCATGACGTTCTCTGTGTGTATGTGCCATGGTGGAGCGAGCGAGATGGTGATGGGTCTCTAATTTAGATTCGCGGCGATACAGATGATGATGGTTCAGACCCAATATCTTATCCTGATTAGAACTCTTCTTCTGCGCATTCTTCGATCTCTCGTCTAAAATATCATTAATCCTGAAAGACGTGAACGGTTTGTTTGGATTACGAGGCGGCTGGACCTGTATCATTGAGAGTTTCCGGAGAGAGTCGTACTTGTCCTTTCCGGATTCGTGGGCCTCGCCACCGCCGCCGCCTCCTCGTACGGGTGCGGACATTTTCACAAAATCCCAAGGGTGAGGCAAAACCCGTAACATCGGTAATGTCATTGGGAAATCCAGCTTGGTTTTCTTTTATGTCACACACAAACACGAATAATTCATTGAATATTTAGCTATCACTTGATATATCGTAGCTTGTTTACATGTGTCCAATTCGAATTCCCCGTATTTATTTTTTCACTTAAGCACATTGGTTTGAATTCACCTTTCAATAAGAAAATATTCAAAACCAGAATACGGCACAATATTTCATATATATTCACACGATAACTAAACTCACGAAAGTATACCTGATTAATCGTTGCGTTAATCACGATAGTCCGCCGTACATACAAGCTGATCCTAATCACTGTACTGTCTATGTAAGTGTGATGGATGGATGGCGAGGTGTCGACCTGTTAGCCCTCTGGCTTTCCACATCGAGTCGTCATTATCGGCGAAAATCAACACACAACTAGCCGGACAGTCAGGTAATGATCGCCCCCAACTTGTCAATATCCTTGTCGGAATAACGAATAAAAAAATCACTTGTTAATTATTCCGTGACATTGAATACAGTTTTATAACTTTTTATTTCGAATATTCCTAAGTGATATTTTTTTGATAACCCAGTTTTATTTTCACCTTCCTGTTTATTGTTGTTTAGTATGTTTTTGTTACAGCATGGTATTAACTTAGATTCCGTATATATATATTTGTAATCACGGATAAACTCTTAAAGTAAACTTTCGGAAAATCTGATCTTTTTTCAGTGAGAAACTGAAATTTCCCTTTTCACAGTCCCAAACATTGTATACACGCTATTGACAATATAAACATTACGCACAAAACGTACGAATAAAATACTTCATGAACTAGAAATAACAAAACGAACTTAGAGGCAGTCTCATGACCTCTTCATTCTTTCTCCGCGACTTGAAAAGAGAGGGGCGGTGCCTGAATATTAAATCAACCAATCCGAGCTCACAGAGTTTCTACGCGGCGATTCCCTCCTCAGTTCTCGCTGGTTGTACATTACTTTCTAATTATCACGTATTCTTGGTTTTCACGAAAGACCGGCAATACCATAAAATTAGTAAAATGTGTTGGACATTAAAACAAATCATTCTGATCGCTTTAGCTAGTTAAATTAATTATCCCTCCATATTTCTAGGCCTTTATTGATACCGCACTGACGGTCTCAGAACTGACAGACTGGACTTCAAGAGGCTAGAATTAACAGGAATTAGTAACGTTGGACCTTTTCTCTCTACTTGGTGTGTATTTTAACACCCCGTGAATATCTCTTTGAAGAACGATTTAGTAAAAGTATTTATCTCTTAGGACTTATGACTTTTATGACAGTTAGTTTTCTTGAATTAACCCCTTCCCACTTGCAGATGTATTAATGGATCTGCATTAGACGACATTTGAAGAAAAAAATCCAACAAATAATCATCTTTTTTTTCTTTAAAGTTTCCATATTTTTTACTGAGACGTTTTCAAAGTCGTTGTGGTAAACGACTTAACAAACTGTTCGTGCAATTCAAACTCAAAGGTAATGTTTACTTACATGTATATATCAAAGTTAGGATGTGCAAAAAGTATACATCTTCACATCTAAATAAATAAGTTAAAATTTAAACTTGGAAAATAAAATGAGAACACTTTAGCGCAAAAAAACGGCTACACTTGCATGAGGATATACTACAAAATAGATTAATTTCAGCTCGTACGGTTTACATATAAGCTACATTATAGTAAACACTATATCTAAACATGAATACACACACACACACACACACACACACACACACTAGTTTCCTTCTAAAGACAGTGGATGCCCTGATTGTCAATCACAAACTTGAATGAAAACCTAATTTAGTATTATACGAATCTTAATTATTTCAACAGATGATTCTGAATCATTTCAAGCGTCATCTTTCTTGGACAAATCGCGGAGTAATTTTTATTTGTTTTTATTTAATTAAACTGGTTAGGAATCCTGATTTGTGGCTTGTTAATTTTCGGTTTTAGCCAGATATCTTTGATATCATTGTTATCTCCTTTCGGATGTTTTTATGTTTTCTTATTCCGTATCAGTTTTTCTCATCATACTGAGTTCTTCATAATTATCAATTAACAATGCGTTTTTATTTGGATATATCCATGCCATTTCATCTGTTAATAAGTTTTAATGTTTTATTTTCATTTTGTCTATGCATTTATGGATTGTTTCTTTATTATAATCTATAACTTGGAGGAAATATAGATGTCTATATACATGTACTCACTTTTCTAATATAACATTGTTTTCACATGTACGTGTTCAATAATATTAAAAATAATTTTGTCAAATTGTAAACCGAACGAGCGAGATTCAAACAATATATAAAATGTTTCCTTAGTCATACAATTCAATGGAATAGTTAATTGAAACAGGGACACTTTATGATTGAAACAAAGTGTATAATAAATCAATCTGAATGTAAAATAATATTAAACAGCTTTCTCTCTGCAAATCACCTTTAGGTGGACGGTAACCGTTGGTATTAAATAAATTCACCCTTTCTCATGTGTAGACGCATTTCTAAGGATTTGCAGCAAACACAATTTTCACAACATTGTGGCAAAGAGAGAAATCCTCCAATTTGCTACAATATTTTCAACTCTTTTCGATGATTATACTTCCATCTGTCTATAGAGAGTGTCTATATTTTTTGCGAAGATGCTTTCTACATTGTCTGCTGAAATGTGGAAAAGATGGAAGGCGGCATATTGATTTAGTTTAGTAAGTTAAATTTCCATCGATACAATTTTCGGTAAGGGAAACATTTCGATATTGAAATTAGCATAAACAGCCAAAGCACAGAGATACTAATAATACAGTCTTTACAACATCGGATAACCATAGAGGTTTTGTCAAGTTGAAATATATTTTATAATTATGAGCCCTGGCTAGCGATTTGGGGTCTTAAAGACCCTCTCTTTGACATATTTAATTCAGACTGACTTAAATCGGGTAGGGCTACACTTCTAGTTGTTTGTCAGAAAGTGCAGTTAGGTATATGAGCCGTCTCGCGAGAAAAAAATCCAATGTGGTTTCTGCGTAAAGTGTCGACCCTGATCAGACTAAGCTGGCCGCGCAGGCTAACCCGAAAAGACACTGTTCGCCTCTTGTGGATTTTCTGTTTTAGGAATCATTTAGCTATACCTATATCCCTCGGAGACGAAATGTGTAGGCCCGGATCAGTCTGCACAGACAGCGCAGGTTGATGTTGTCGATACATTTCGCAGCTGCCATAATGTTGGTTTTCTCGCAGGACGGCTCAAATATATCTCATGACTAGCATATATGTGCGGACGGTTGTGATACTTAGCTGATACACAGACAAGCATGAGTCTTCACTGTAAGCGGATGCATTCAGATTTGAGCCGCTCCGCGAGAAAACCGACATTGTGGACTTTGCGTAAAGTATCGACCCGGATCAGCCTAAGCATGGCGCGCAGGCTAACCCGGACAGACACGTTTCACCTTCTGTTGACTTTATGTTACAGGAATCATTACGCAATACCTCTATCCGAGCCTGAGACGAAATGCCTCGTCCTGTATTAATCTGTGAGGACTGAGAATGATTATCTACATTACACAGAGTCCATAGTGTCGGTTTTCTTGTGGAACGGCTTATTTCAAGCCGCTAGTCGCCGATCGTATCTTCTCAATTCTCTAAGAAATGTAATAAAACCATCACCATACATTTGAGAACTATAGTGACATAATTAGCGTATAGGTTAAAGGCACTATCTCATATTCTTTGGTCTGAAATCTTAATGTGAATACAATGTACATGACTTTGAATGTTTGTAAACATGATTATGATTGAGACTTCAACACGAAATTGTATCCGCATACTATGATATAAAATATTACATTATATTTTTTATTTTTGCAATTGCAATATTTAATCACGAATGTCGTTATAATAAGTGTAAAAAAGGGGATGTATTATATATGTGTTCAAACCAATATTAAAACGAAATTCTTCTTTTTCTTCTTGATGTATGCCTATTACATGAAGCTTTAATACCATCAAAGTTAAATGTTTTAACATATCGATTGTTGTTATTTTATAATCTGATATTAAAACGAAATATCTATCATTTTCCATATTTGGGAAAAAACAAAATACGTAAAAGTATGTCTGAGATATTGCTATTTTAAATAGGTAAATTGTATATTGGTGCTACGTTCTAAAATTGTGTAGAAAAAAAAAGATAATTTGTTGAAAAACAACACCCCAGTTCGTACGACATCTAGCCTGTTGTAACGTTACTTATCCAACCATCTATATGTTCATGTATCTAAATTGTTCTATGCCTTTGTTTTATATATTCTAATTTGTTATTTTGTTATTTTATTAATTATTTCGGGTAGGAAAGAATGGAAACATGTAACAGTAAAGCCAACCTAAGGGTGGTTGTGAGAAGCACACGTTGAGATCTGCATCCGTATGCATCTACGCTATCTCATCACATACTTTGTTAGACGTTTCTTGACCTAGATGTACACTGGCGGTAAATGCCCTATGTTTGGTTTTCCTGTGCAAACTCTGTACGAAATTAAACAAAACAGTTGTTTGATCCTTTCCCATAATGTGTCAAAAATTGGAAAATCTCTATTATTGAATGGATAACATATGACGAAAATTGGAAAACATTGCGGTAAAAGGAGAAATGCCCTATGTTTGGTTTTCCTGTGCAAACTCTGTACGAAATTAAACAAAACAGTTGTTTGATCCTTTCCCATATTGTGTCAAAAATTGGAAAATCTCTATTATTGAATGGATAACATATGACGAAAAGTGGAAAACATTGCGGCAAAAGGAGAAATTGCTCGTATTGAGCAATTTCTTCTTTTGTCACTATGTTTTCAAAAAGCTGTCTGCTGCAGAGGCGTCAGAGATCGTTTATATGAGAGAAAGGGTTAAGAAGGTTGATCATGGTACTTCCTGTGATGACTGACCAATAGTAAGATAGAACTCAAATGGTTCTAATTAAGTTAAATCAAATTGACATGTCATAAAACTCAATGATGCTAAGTTGAAGGACATAGAACTCATCGAAAAATGTGTAGATAAAAACACATAGAAACAAATTAACAATTCAGAGTGAAACATTGATTATGCCCAATGGCGGAAAGAGCAATAAAAACAAATTAATTGAATTCCATTATGTGGTCAAGCATTAGTTAAGAAAACCCGACAAGAATGGCTACCCGAAGCCAAGGCGCTATTATCTAGTCGTAAAATTCCTGACTCTGTCCTTAAGGCCGCGAATAGCTAGTTTTATTACGCCATTAAATTCAATATTTAATGACATCATTATAAGGCTATCAACGTCATCGACAACCTACCTGTCAAAACGCTGTGCGGTTTATTCTACATCTCCACGATGTATTTGCATTTAAATACAATGTTAGCTGCATGTAGTTTTGAATACTCTAGAGATTAAGCACCAGTGTAACAATCCCGATGCATAACCCTTTTCTACACACACACATACTACAGCAGACGACTTTCATAGCATCTAGAGAACAATAGTTTTAGAAAAGAGTTGAAGATATTGTGACAAAATGAACAATTGCTGATCATGAACAATTTTTCATTTTGCCACATTGTTTTTAAAAGTCGTCTGCTGCAGATGCGCCAGAAAGCGTCTATATGTGGATTAATTGTTAAAACATGCATTTTGCACAGTTATTTCGTATAGTTAAACTTATACTTGTTAAACATTTTATTAACACACGTCCCTACTCTCTGGGTTATTCGGTTGTTTGAAGCAAATTTACACACAACGCAATTTGATCTAACACGTCTGCACTAATCTGCAGCAGACGACTTTTAAAACATCTAGTTAACTATATGGAATATCTCTAAAGACTACTTACTGAATAGAGATGAAAACATCTAGTTAACTATATGGAATATCTCTAAAGACTACTTACTGAATAGAGATGAAA
>JAUELF010000018.1:1254253-1268129 GCA_031471495.1 Clinocardium nuttallii
ACTCCAATCATACATGGTAACACCTGTAACGGGTCATCGAATGGATGAACACTCCAATCATACATGGTAACACCTGTAACGGGTCATCGAATGGATGAACACTCCAATCATACATGGTAACACCTGTTACGGGTCATCGAATGGATGAAGACTCCAATCATACAGGGTAACACCTGTGACGGGTCATCGAATGGATGAACACTCCAATTATACATGGTAACACCTGTAACGAGTCATCGAATGGATGAACACTCCAATCATACATGGTAACACCTGTAACGGGTCATCGAATGGATGAACACTACAATCATACATGGTAACACCTGTAACGGGTCATCGAATGCTATTATGCTTTAGCTTAACCGACATTTAGATTCCTGGAAATATAGTTGAACACGCTCTTTGAAATCAATGGATATATGAGCCGTCTCGCGAGAAAACCAACATTGTGGACTCTGCGTAAAAATGTCGACCCTGATCCACCTAAGCGAGGGATAGAGAAATGATTCCTGAAACAGAAAATCCACAAGAAGCGAAAAGTGTCTATCCGGATATGCCTGCGCGGCATGCTTAGGCTGATGCGGTCGATACTTAACGCAGAGTCCACACCGTTGGTTTTTCGTAAGACGGCTCATATTTTTTTGCCGAGCCCAGGTAGCTCAGTTCGAACTCCAGATCGGCAAAAATTACTTCCGACGTTTAACAAAAGTCAATGCGACATGCGTCACTCGTCTTCAATCAATAGGCTGAAAGTATATGTGGTAAATCAGCCAGTTTCTTGGAAAGGCTGTTGCGTGAAGTACTAGTGTGAGAAAACCAGTAAACACATGAGTAGGTTCACTGGTCGCCGTGATATGACTGAACGATTGTTGAAATTGGTGTTAACCCCCAAACAATGAATCAATAAAAGTCAGGATCAGGTTACGTTATCGAGTAGCCTTGTAAAAAAAAACGGGAAGTACATATACCCTATTTGATGCATCGACACATGGGTTAGACGTACTTCGCAAACAAAATAGGTGTGCCCCCTTATCAGAAGATATACTTATGTCTAATACATTTATTAATAACTCACTTTTCGAAACACCTTGTTAGGTGACGCGTGAATGCTTTGTGTGAATAATGGTCATTACGTCAAAGTTCACCTTTTTTCCTGAAAAATGAAACACTCTCTGTCAATACTATGCATTGACAAACACATTTCCCATTTGGTTATCGAGTTATGTAAACCTGGACGAATCAACACGAACAGTATAAACCACATGAAAGGTTGGAGTAGAAGTACCATTATCACTTCGTTCTCCCCACATCACATGTTTGACTGCTTACCATGGCCATTCCGGACGGAACTACGGGCTGATTATTGGCGAATTACTCTCCTGTGATAGCCAAATCTCTCAGGGGTGAAATGGAATTGATCCTAATTACCTTGAAACAACAATCATTGGAGATTATTTTGGCGATGTGGCGGGTGTATAAATAAACGTGGTACCTGTCACTCATACAAATAGATAAAACATGTAAACAATTACGGCTGACCTCAATGGATGGAATGTCCATTCTCCATCATATTTCCCTTGTTTAATCTATATGCAAATGATGTTTTTCCATATGATTGATATAGATTACAACCATATCGATATAGGTTTGGAAAGCAATCGTGGAACCCTACTACGTCTGTTGTAATTGCCTGTACCTTTTTAATATGAACATTTCTCATTCCATTTTCCCCTCAAATAGATAAAGTCACATTCAATCAGTAAAACATATTTTACCATAGTAACGTGTGCTTATGATTTTAAGGGACTATGTCTAAAATACGGTCATCAAATCAGGTAATATGCATAATATTGTATATTGAATTAGACAATACACATTATCAATGAAAATTTCAGGAATAATAAATATTCCCTGATCTTGAATAGTTCATGTAACATCTACAGCAACATATGCACACTTCAAACTGTAATAAATAAAACCTGAAGCCATACACCAAGTGAAAAGGTTTAACAAAAAATGACACTCATAACAGATAAGAACAAACAAAACAAATAAAGCATTCTATTTAATGCAAAGATAATATATTATAGAGTATATTTCATGAGTGTTTTTTGTAATCATTTTTAATAAACGAGTTTATGATATAATATGCCGCGAGCCTTGGCGAACGTCATATTCAGCTTAGTTAACTAGTATATTAAAAGTGATAAAAAATAAACACAAATGAGGTATAATAATGAGTATTCCATGTATCACATATAGTTATTTATGAGGCGTATTTCGAAAAAATGTACATGAAATTTGCCGGTTTGGGCGCAAAAGTGACTAACGTTATAACGTCAAACTGCTGACGTGACGTCATTTTCATAGTTTGGTTGCCGCGTTGTAACACTGACTTGAGCGTAGGACTGGAAACCAAACAAGTCATTATGCCATTTGATAGTTATGCAATGGGATTTTGTCACTCCCAGTGTGGGCTTCATGTAATAAAATAGTTTATGTTATAAACATCTTAGTCATTCTTGAAGGTGAAGTGGTTACAGCATTGGAGATATATTCTGCATTTGAGACATATTGAACAAAACAAAATCTACATTACAAACATTTTTTTTTATCGTATCACGGGTTACACTTTGCCATGGGTAATACCATAACTGAAATAAATGGACATATTCAAAACCCATTACAAAAACAGTTTATTTCGCCATACTTTTAAATTATACTTAATGAAAATAAAGGCTAACAAATATGTACGAAAGTTTAAATGGCAATACATCATTACAATGGTTTCAAGTAAAAACAATTAACACACACACATATTTGTTTAAAGTCAAATACGTTGCAGAAAGGAAAACAAAAACCAACAATGAAAATGCATTTACGCAATTAGCCTATTTGTTGTTTATAGGAAAGGGTTAAAACACACTCCTGTAAAAGCCAGGGTACAACAACGTTTCAACTTTTTTTCCATTCTACGAGTCCTTGCCGATACGCAGACGGAAAACGTCAATGGACGCTTGTCAAAACTATTACGTGTATCTGAATGGTTATGTTACCATATGGTTAGATAAATATAACTGGGCCGCGGCAAGCGATTTGTGGTCTAAATCAGGGACACTATATCAATATATATGTTATCAAAAGTAGTCTGCTGCAGAGGTGTCAGAAAGCGTCTATATGTGGGAAAGTGTTAATGGTTATATGTGCTTATCACTACGATGATGTATATCTCGTATCACATAATTAATCTTTTGATCGAACAGACGAATGTTAACGCGAATGCAGCAGACGACTTTAAAAAACATTGCGGCAAAAAAGGAATAATTGATCACAATGAAAAATCTCTTCATTTTCCCCCAAAATATTTTAATCTGTATTCCGTATTTATACTTTCATTAATACATATAGACATTCCGTATTGTTTTTATTAAATGCTATATAGGTCGTCTGCTGCAGATTTATAGTAGGAAAGGGATACATATGCGATAACAAAGCGGTAGTAATTAGTAATCAGCGCGTGGTGCCTACACTGTGTTGTACGTAATGACATCACGCTGATACGGATAATAGCCGTCTCCCCCTCGCCGATCGTTAATCTGTAAGACAATACGGGATCGCTAATTAGTAAGGAAAATTGTTTGTTTTCCCTAACGATACTGTTATTGTTATTGGTGGAAGGAAACGCGTAACATCACACGTAGAGAGAGAGCTGGAAAACGTGTTAATTATATAATAGACCACATGGTGTTACTACTGCAGTACTACAAGGACAATCAGTTGTCGTGTTAGATAGAAGGAACGACAGACACGGGAAAACACACATTTTGGATTTGAGAACTTTCGACAAGTGTGGAATTCTACAATCCGTGCAATCCGACCAAGAGATACATTCGTCATTAATTACAAATTGAATGTTTTATATGAATTTTGTAATCCCTTTTCCCACATACAGCAAATCTACAGCAGATGACTGTGAACACATTCTGGCAGTGCTAGGTCACAATTCGTATTACTCATGTTGTCCTGTGACTGTGAACACATTTTAGCAGTGCCAGGTCACAATTCGTAATACTCGTCCTGTGACATGTACAATGTACCTATTCAGTTTAGATTTTACTTATTCAACATTTTCTCATAGTCTGTTATAAACCTGTCTTGGGGAAAATATTAAAGTGTTCTCTTTTGAATTGTGTAGAACGACCAGTGTGTGTATCCGCATAGTCTGATATAAACCTGTTTTGGGGAAAAGGTTAAAGTGTTCTCTTTTAAATTGTGTAGAACGACCAGTAGTCTGATATAAATCTGTTTTGAGGAAAAGGTTAAAGATTTATATTGTGAATTGTGTAGAACGACCAGTATGTGTATCCGTCCCACAAGATAACCAACAGTCCACGCATGATAAACCGGCTGACACATTACGTCTCAGGGAGATAGATGTATATGTATAGAGTAATAATTCCTGAAACAGAAAATCCACAGGAGGCGAAAGGTGTCAGTCTGTCTGGGTTAACCTACGCGGCATGTTTAGGCTGCTGCGGGTCGATGCTTTACGCAGAGGCCATAATGTTCTTTTTTTCGTAGTTCGGCTCATACTACTAACATAAGCTTGCTAGAAGCTTCTGTCCACTATGGCACAGTTCAGAAATACCCACTTGAACATGTTCGCATGGACGGCTCAGTTATTGTAGTAAGACGCATATATATTGCTTGATTTGGGTTTAACAACGTTGGACACATTTTTTAGGTCATGTCACGGAAGTCAGTCCACCTATCCATGTGATTCCTCTTTTAGTCACACCAGTATTCTAGACAACAGTTTTTCTTAGCAATTGGCTGCTTTTAAATGTAGACTGTTAGCCAATTGGTGGAATGACACTTGTCGTATTGCCTTAGCAGAATATTTAAAGGAATATCTAACTATGTTGATTGTTATGCACGAATTCTAGCAACAATTATTGCAAACATTGTACATCGCGACTCTCGTACTGTCGTGTATTTCTGCCGACATTGTCTGCTGTCTTTGTAACGACTTGCCTATAACTGTGTTAAATATTGACAAAGGTCGCGGATGATTATAACGTTTCCTGGAATTCAGCAGGGTAAGGGGGTAACCATTTACACTGTCGAGAATACTTCGCTGTGATCACATGGCTAGTCGATTATGGCAGAAAGTATTCCACGAATAGGATATTCTCGCGAGAAATCCAAAATTGCGTAAAGTATCGACCCGGATCAGCCTAAGCATGTCGCGAAGGTTTACCCGGATAGACACTATTCGCCTCCTGTGGATTTTCTGTCTCAAAAATCATTACTCTATACTGTTATCCCCCTGAGACGGAATATGTCGGCCCGGATCAGCCGGCGCGGACTGCGCAGTCTGATCCGGGTCGATACCTTACGCATAGGTTATAATGTTGGTTTTCTCGCGGGATGACTCAATTATATATTTTAGACTATTAGACAGATGATTTGTCAATATCTACTATTCTTCATCGGTACGTATCAATGTGGGTTGTCTACGTTTGAGTTACTCTTGATATATGACATAATTGAAATTGAAATGAAGTACTAGTTAGTATATTAGTGTTTGAATAATAAGATAGTCTAGGAGAATTTGTCAGGAGATTCTGTGACACAGTACATAACTAAACGAACAAAGGACTTTATCGATGGGTAAGAATGGCAAGTAATTAAACGCTGTTTCTACAAAACAAGAATGAAGTTCTTAAAATACAGTTTACTATCTTTTTAAAACGGTTTGAGCTGTAATTGCCTTGAACATGATTTCAAAGTTCAACTTCGCATGATAGTCTCACATACCATTGTATCAATCTTTCTTCTTCAAAACTTTAAATATTAGATTCTCTTCACATGATTTTTTCACCATTTCCTGATTTTTTTTAATCCAACTTCGCAAAATTCACTTAACATAGCATAAAGGGAATTTACTTTTAATCGATTTACGTTTCATAAATCTACGTCTTAAATTAATGAACGCATAATCATCTATAAAAAACCATATGTTGATGGATGGACAATAATGTTTCTGTCTAATTTGCACGAATCTGCCAAAGATTCCCAAAAGTAAATGTTTGAAAATATCTACCCCTTATCCTGCTATACGACCCGTTGAAACGTATTAACTTGTTACGCTACACGGTCACCAGACTTTCCACCCTTAGCCTGCTATACGAGCCTTTAAAAAGTATTAATTTGTTACGCCACACCAGACTTTCAACATGTTTACAAACAATGTAGACTAAGAAAAGCATTTATACTAATTGGTGTATTGACTTGAGATATTTATCCATTACAGCAACATATATACACTAGATATGCAGGGACGTACGGACGTATCAAACATCAGATACACTAGATATGCACGGACGTACGGACGTATCAAACATCAGATACACGTTGCAGCAGTTCAGCAGGATAAGCGTTAAGGCGAAAAGATGACCAGAATGGCGCAAGGTTCCAGCGAAAAGATGACCAGAATGGCGCAAGGTTCCAGCGAAAAGATGACCAGAGTGGCGCAAGGTTCCAGCGAAAAGATCACACCATTTCAGATCGATTTGGGAGAACCCCCTTGTGCGTCTAGCCATGATATATGTTACAAATTAACCGCTACAATGAAGCCATTTCTTCACCTCCATGGCTACATTAGCATCGCTCCAAGTAAAAATTGACCATTTATGTTATACTAATAAAAGTATATGTCATCTTTGAGGCTATCTGAACAGAGATTGTACGAATGATTAGCCAAATGTTCCTGTTATATAACATAACGCTAGGATCGTAGTTCATCTAACTTATTTGGTCTTCTTTGTATTCACCAACACTGGAAAAGAATCCGATAAGACAGAGACAAGTCATTGGCGTTATTGTATACACATGTATCGATAACTTTGTTAACGTACACACTTACGTGTTTGTGGAATTCAGCTGCCGCCACTTCTGTCTAGAGCGGCTCAATTTAGTTTTCGATGGACATGGTGATAAACCAATTTGAGTTTGGAGAATCGTCTCTAATGCCCGGATGATTGATTGCTTTGATCGGTAGCTATAACAAATCACCGTATATCTCGATAGTCTGGCTATAAAACTAGCGGGAAACCCGTCTAAACGGCAACCGGATGTGACGTTCCAACAGCGAGTCACAGTATCAAGTCTTATCAAACCGGGAATCGGGTATCTGTTGTTTGGTATATATCTTTATCACCCCTTCCTACAGAATTTAATGTGATACTGTCGATAAAGTGTGTAGATTATATATATATGTGGACACTACCAAACACAAAGCAGGCTTATACATACTGATGCATAATTCTGCCTCAAGCTTGAGACATATAAATATAACAACCACGGTAGGAACGACGTACTTGATTCATTTAACCCTTTCCCACATACATTAATTCTGCAACAGACGACTTTGAAATAATCAATTCCAAAATATAGAAAACCTGGAGAAATTGCTCCTCTGTCACTATGATTTCTGGAGAAATTGCTCCTCTGTCACTATGATTTCAGGAGTTGTCTGTTGTAGATGCGTCAGACAGCTTCTACAAGTGGGAAAGGGTTAACAACGGTGCTCGGCTTATATTCTTTCCGACGTTTGACAAAACTTACTGTGACAAGCGTCAATCGTCTTCCTACCAATCGGCTAACAGTCTACGTAGAAGAGCAGCCAATTGCTTGGAACGTCTGTTTGGTGGAGAACTGGTGTGAGAAAGTCACGAAACAAATGAGTATGAGAACTGGCCACCCTTATATGACTGAAAACTGTTGTAAACGACTTAAACTATTTTTTCAACTTTCTACTACAACTCTTGTCATGCCAAATTAAAAAGCTAAAGCTTACATCTATAATTCGTAAAGACATTGCGATATAACTGTGTCCATATACAACCGTCATATAATCTAAATTGTCCGTATATCAGTATCTGTTTCAGTTATATCTCGGCGTTTCATGGGTTAGTTACCAGTACTACTGATCCAATTATCCTGACACCAGACAGTCAGTCGTAATGCTAACCCAGCAACCCTGAGCTCCAAGAGGGCAGCACTTAGAACCATTTTTTAAAGTATTTTGTATGACTCGGTCGGGGATTGAACCTATGACCTCCCATACTACGCCACCAAGGCGGTCGCAATTTCAATGTGATGACACTAGGCATTCCTATTGATGTACACGATATATATTGAAGCAACAAATCAATTCTAAACAATATCAGACAAACACTGTTTTTATCAGACATCTATTGCTGTAATCAGAGCGCTACATTTCACATGTTTAAGACTACTAAATTGATCTCAAAGACCTATGTAGTTGGTTATACGATTTCGTTTGAGTACCTATAATATAGGTTTAACTGATTGCTACGTAAGAAAGTGTGGACAAAGATCCGTAAGCTCATCCTCATCTAGTCCTCTGCTATAATTCATCGGTACTAATATAAACTAGTTGAAAACCATGCCGTATTATAAATTTCCCACCTGCAAACGCATTTCAACGCATCTACAGCAGACGACTTTTGAAAACATTGTGGCAAAAGGATAAATTGCTTATAAAGAGCCATTTCCACCTTTCCCCACAATATGTTCAACCCTATTCTGTAATTCTACTCTTATTTATAGAGATTTTCCACACTATTGTCTAGATATTTTAAAAGTCATCTGCTGCAGATTTGTTGTATGTTGGAAAGGGTTATCAATACCTTTATCAATAATAGTGTTGGTGGTTAGATAATGTTGGCGCATATGTTTGTCTAGAGTTATAACTTGTTTGATACACGGGAATGAATTGACTGGAGATTTGTTAAACGCATTCACGACGTTTGCGAATTCAATAACTCGACCTCCTGAGATTACTAAAATTAGTATAACACGAAGCATGTGTTCCTTGTATTAATGCTATAAAATAATCAGAAACATTTTGTGAATATTATATGTTTGATCGTTACATCAGATCACACAAAAAGCGATATAAAACATTCTTAATGGTAATTCCATGACTATTGTGAAAACATGCCATGATTGATCTGTACGTGGTGTCTCGCTTGCACACACGTGACCTAGAGCTTAGATGCAGTATTAATTGAGCCGTTCCGTTAGAAAACCAACATTATGGCATTTGCGTTATGTATCGACCAGATCCGTCCCGCGATAAAACCAACATTATGGCATTTGCGTTATGTATCGACCAGACCAACATTATGGCATTTGCGTTATGTATCGACCAGACCAACATTATGGCATTTGCGTTATGTATCGACCAGATTAACATGCGTCTCAGAGGAATAGAGGTTTAGAGTAATGATTCCCGTAATAGAAAATCCACAGGAGGCGAAAAGTGTCTGTCCTGGTTAGCCTGCGCGGTATGCCTCGGTTTATCCGGGTCGATGCTTTACGCAGAGTCCACAATGTTGGTATCTCGCTAGACGGCTCATATACGGATGAAAGTGACCTAAAGATTCAATGCAATATGGCGTTGGCTGGTTTCCGGGACTTTGTTACGGCAAAGTATTAAGCACCATTCCTTATTGTTACTGACAAGGACTGAATACTTTCGTGGTCATTATTTAGCCATACGCATACTACATATATTATCTGACATAAACCATGTACAACAAATGACAAATATGCGAAGCATCTTTTAATTCGAACTTCTTCCGGTAACAGATCACATACGAGCAATCAAAACTACTGTTGCGCTAGTTTAATCACTGGCTCTGTTTTCATTATAACAAATTTGCTTTAAATGGATTACGAAGCTGACGACATACAAATGAATTATGCATAAATCCGTCGATGTCTCGAACATCTCGATAACTCGAAACAATTTGTCTACCACTTTCGGGTTCGATTTATACCGACTCTACTATATGTCACTAATTCATCATATTTGTTCAAATCTTTCACTGCCGAATTTCACAAAGTCGAATCATCCATTTTGAGAAAATTGTACCATTCCATTTCAGTCCAATATGAAATTTGGTCAAATTAATGTATACGCGGCAAACAATGCAGATTTCAGGCGCTGACGTTATGAGCTTTCTCTCCTGAATGTTCACTGTTTGCAAAAGCCTTTAATTGCCTTTAGAAGCGAAAGGGTTTAAGACTGGTAAGACTTGTTATCAATTTAGTGACCATGCTTATATAAAAACAAAAGTTTAATGCCTTAAAAACTTATGTTATGTAAAATATATCTTTCAAAAATGATTTACTTCAACCAATTTGTAACAAAATGCGCTTAATATATCGGAGAACCAGCCATGCTGTTATAATCAAAGCATAAGTTGCCTTTTTGTACCACGAACAGTGAAACGGTAAAAGTACATCATAATATTTTTCATATTCACAGATTAATATAAGCCTAGGAGCAAATCAATATGCTATACACATGGCAGGTCTACCGTATCGTTGGTCTAGCGGAAGAGCGTCCGCCTCAAATGCGATAGGTCGCAGGTCTGATTCCCCCCGTGTCATATCGAATACTATAAATATGGTAGTAATGGCTTTTCTTCCTTGGCGCTCAGGATACATAGACCAGTAGTGGTTAGTTACAGGGAACCGCCGTGATATAATTTTATATATTCCTAAAAGCGACGTGAAACACTAAGTATACAGACACACATGACAGGTATATACATATATATACTGAGCGATTTTGCTGAAAAAGAGAAAAGTGCCAGAACGAAACGTATCAAATTCTTGAACTATAAAACATTGACCAGTGAAGGATAGGATGGTTAATTGGCGATATAATCAGGAAGTTATCAGTAGGGAGCTTCCACCTCTAGATGGAAATCGTGTAAAATAGATGTGATTATAAAGATGATAGATGTTCCGTGTGATCATATCAGAAAGCTACGACGTGGTTGGAGACTTTCAATCATAAAGATGAAAGCATAGTTAACCCTTCACGACTCAAGTCTTTACAGTCCTCTACTGCACATCACTACTATATCGTTAATGTATATTATGTATGTATGGAGAACTGAACTAATATGTGTTGAGGGACAATATGTATTCAAAATGGAAACACCGTGTATATGTACAGTCTGAGTTTGCATTACACATCGAGCCACAGGTAATAGGTTTTGATTTCCAGCCGAGTAAGGGTTAATATTTGCAAGACACTTTGGGGAGGTTATAAATTCATCAACAGACGAAAAATGGATAAATACTGTTGAAAAGCTGCCGAAACATAAATACAGAAGCGGTAATTGCCTCTGGAAACAAGCTTTTTTGCTAAAGGAGAAGATATTTACTTCAAACGATAGGGTCTGTGTAATTTTATGGTATTTAGTTGATTGAAATAGCAGCCCGTTTTACGACGATAAATATGTGTGATTGACAGGGATAGATGGAATTACTAGAACGCTCAATGAGACGTAATTACCACGAGATTCTCTACAACTGTATCAAATGTTCGCTCATGGAACACAATTATCTTTTACAAAGCGACTTACCAGACTGATAGAAATTGCATACATTACATAAGTAATACGACTTTGCTCTTCGTGAAAGTGCTTTGCGTAGTTCCCCAACACATGATCTTGATTAGTCTCCATGGAGAGCCGTGGTGCAAGCACAAAGTTTTGATATAAGCAAGCCGCGTCTTCTATAAAAGTGTACATACGATTTTATAGGACGGTTGACGACTTACCAATGGAATTTGCACCCGTAAGTTAAGTCAAACATATTTACCTTTGGCTTAGTTGTAATGAAAACATAGATGTAGGTCTTGATAAAAGTAATAGATATGTCCCGACATAGAAGCAGTATACGTATACGTTTTGAATGCGTCGTTACGGGGAGGCTTAGTCGAGCCGTTTAGTTGACTGTGTAATCAGTCTGCATAACGGATAGAGATACGGGATTCTTTTCATCACAACATAACGAGCTTAGATGTCCAATGAGATACACATGTTCTCTTTGTCATAGCGTAAAATAACACACACAGAAACTGATACGTAAGTGCATTTTCACTTTGAAACAGATATTACGGCACACGTTGAAAGAAATGCGTTTTTGCCCGGATTGATAAATACTTCGTTTTTAAAAATGGTGAATAGATCAACATTACGTAACATAAAGTAAACGAGTGTGTACATCAGCAAAACAATATAATATGTACGTACTAAGCCGAAGATAATGACAGGTCGAACTTCAAAGCAATGTATTATAAAATACGAATAAGGGATTAATATTGATTGTGCCAAATAGTTTTGCAACGTTCATATCAGAATTTGTATTACACCCACTTACGTGTATATCGTCTTGACAACACGTAAGTATAATTATCAAAACTATTGTACACTTTCACGATACTCTTGTTTCGATGATTCCGATTCACATATTCATTTATAACAGACCAACATGGGTTCTAATGTTTATCTAGGACCTTATGATTGTCCATAGCATAACACCCTAAAGAAACATCTTGTGACATCGCGTAAATATTTGCTTTAAAACACTTTGACACTGTTATATTGAAAGTATAGTCATGCATAATGTTAATGATAACTTCTTTAGTTATGTGTAAAAACTACCCATTTGAAGAAGAAAAAGCTTCATCACTGCGGGCTATACTATATCCTCATGGTGGTTGAATGTAAATAATATGGAGACATTCTGATACAAAAAACCCCGGATGTCACAAAATAATGGTGTTCATATCAGCAATGGTATATATAGTAAAACATTCCTGCATCATCACGAATATTCACTATTATTTTATGAGTCAGGTTTATAAGACTATACTTCATATCGATTACCACTATTTAGGTCATTCATTTTAAACGAAACAAACCGTTTAAAGCAATGTCCTCCATTGGTTTCGGAACCGCGAAAAATAGTTTTAAAGTTACCTAACAATATCTGTTCAGCATATAATTAGTACTGACACATAACCCCGACGACACAACGCCGCATACAAAAGCATATCATGTAATCTATGGGTGTATGATTGCACTAACTATACTGCTATACCTTACAGTTTGGACAAAAAACTATGCCCTGTCTAGAACCCATATCGTGTGCTGTTTTTATGTAGTTGAATACAATGTAATTAACCCGTGACCTTCTGACGAGGTTTGAATACTATTCTTTTATCTACAATTTAGAATACTACCCGGGAAGTAGTTACATAAAGGATTGTCTCTTATACGAACATACCGTTTGTTTCATAAACTCATAAACTATTTTACGATTGCTTCTATGTTTATAGAATAAACGCATACAGTAAATAAATAAATAAATAAAATGTCAAATTTCTATCTCATAAATCGAAACATATGCAGTGCTTTACGAATACGAATAGTCAAGCACTATTATAGAAACTCGCACAAAGTGCCATCAAATAATATTTTTTTGCAGTGCATACTTTGTTCCTTAATTGGAAAATTTCGTCAAGGTCGATGACAGCATGTTTCTTTTGTATATTTAAGCAGGCATGTCGGTTAGATATGACGAATCCTTTATAATCTGTTTTTAATCTTTATTGTAAAATATTTGACAGGTAGCATGCAAATGTCAACAAAACCTAGGAGGTACCGTTTATGACACGACACTTTAAAATCATCACAGATAACACAACTAAGCAAATCATCTGGTGGTGTCGGTATCGAGAAAAGTGTGTAACATTTAATAATATTTCGATAGTGAGTACTTTAGTGAACATAACATATATATAGTTTTTATGTTAAAGTAGACCATACAACTTGTTTAAAACAATAGCCTAAAGGTTGTTCTAGTGAGTTATTTAACCTCATACGATAATTCTGCAGCAGACGACTTAAAACATACTTTGTCAAAACATAGAAATCTCTATAATTGAATGGATAACCTATGACTAAAAGTGGAAAACATT
>JAUELF010000018.1:1268139-1287331 GCA_031471495.1 Clinocardium nuttallii
ATTTGTCACTATGTTTTCAAAAAACCGTCAGCTACAGAGGCGTCAGAAATCGTCTATATGAGGGGTAGGATTAAACACGGTTTCGGTACACTTCAAGGGTTATGTTGGTTTTTGTTGTGGGGTCAAATTGTTAGATTTCTTTCTTATATTTATATATATGTAATAAGTATATATATACTGCTTTGATACCATTATTTTAAGACATGTTCAACTGTAATTCAAACTATTAATCATTTAAAAGTATATGTTCATGTTTGTAATCGGAAACGTATTAAACTGAGCCAACAGTTCAACACAGTTATGTATTTGATTATAACTACCTGTCAAATATATAATTCAATATTAAGATGTATCCTTACCTTTGGAAATTAAGAAATGTTCCGTAGTCTTCATTAATTTTAATATTTCTAAAATGTTCACACTGATACCAATATAATTGTCGTTAAGCTAGTCTGAAACACAATATGCTATATATCATACAACCCGTATTTATGACAACATATGCTACATGTGTGACATTAACTATCATAAGCATGTGAAAGGGATACATGCATATCTATGTCTGCTTTGTAATACATCAACTATAACTATACATAAATACAAACTTGTAAAACCGAGCTCAGTGCAAAACAATGAATGAAAACACCAACCAAATGATGCAAGAAAACAAAGATGGATAAATGTGAATAGAATACAACTACAAATATATTTCATTACAAGAAAAAATAAACAGTGTCACAAACATCTGCCTTAATACGCATATTCTTTATATTTGTGGTTCTTTCATCATGTATAAACAATTTCATAAGATGTTCGTTGAGTCTTTCAACAAAGAAACTATATATGTATATGATGTGTCCAAAGTATATATAAAACGCATTTCAATCATTTCTAAAAAAAGCTTCGTTTAGTGTTTGATCAGCAAATTCCAACTGCACCATGTCATCTTACATGTCAAACGTTCGGTTTCCTTTATAACAAATCGTTTGCTCCGAACAGAAACGATTCACCAATATTCGACCACCTCGGTGGTGTAGTGTTAAGCGTTTGCCTCGGGTGGGGGAGGTAATGGGTTCGATCCCCGGCCGGGTCATACCAAAAAACAAAGGTAGTAATAGCTGCCATCTTTACTGTTCAGGATTGCAAGGTTAGCATTACGACTGACTGGCTGATGTCAGGATAATTCGACCAGTAGTACCCAAGAAACGCTGTGATATAACTGACGAATTGATGAAAGCGGCGTCAAAGACAAATCGATATACAACCATTATTTGAAATAGTATGTACGCTTTATCCATTATCACAGTTTTCTAACTATATGCCAACAAGCTTCATTCATATACAGGGGTTCTTGTTGGAAGGAAAAATAACTACTGTATATGTATATTATATACCATTGAGTAACATTTCTGTCACAACATACCTTTATATCATTCGTAAGTGTGTATTCCGTTTCAGCAAGGTTGAAACACTTGACATAACGTGAAGTGTTTTCTCTAAATAACACATGCATGATGTTGTTAGACATATTTGAACGACATATGTTAGTAGCTGTAAACAACCATATATACTTGTTATGTATTGTGATTCATCTTTTTATGCTTAGGAGTGATTTAGGTCAAAAGAAAAAGGAGTGATTTGGGTCGATAGAGACATACCATAGAAAGTATTTATGCGATTGTGTTAAGACAATTCACCGGTCGGACACGTATGTTCTTCACATAAATAACTGTAGTTTTATATTGTCTAGCATGTGGTGCATTGACACATGCTTGGAAGAAATCCAATGAGCCTGCTGTGCACTTGTGATCTGCAAGACAAAGTATATTGGAGATAACGATATTTCTAAAGTATCAGATCCTGACTGTATTGTTTCCTAAAGAGTCAAAAGAATGAAGCCTCTTTAAGGCCACACACAACGTCACCTGGTTTTTTTATAAAGTAGTTAGCTGAGCTGTAATCTGACCGTAGGTATCTCAACTGTCGTAAACGTATAATGTATAGCTAATTATTGCATGATTAATGCCAATAAGTCAATGCTATCAAACGATACAAAGTCTTAATTACTGATATTCAACGATACTATTGGGTCAAATTACTTCATTGGAAACTTAAGAAGTACTGCTGTATTCATCACTGGATCGACTCACAGATCCCTCCTTGGAGCCACGGTTAAGAGGGCTGTTTATGACTGATGAGCTTGTGTTAGGATAAGCTTACCAGCAGTACCCGTGGTACAACTGTAACATTGTTGAAAGCGGCATAAAAACACACACTGGAACAATTCATATATATTTATATTTGTATCAAAACGGATTCAAAATAACTAGTTTCCATAGAACAATGTTTTGTAAAGACAGATGAAGAGCTGTTTCTAGTTGCTTTTGTTGAAATGTATAAAGTGCAAAGCATGTTGTTTTCCATTGTAAGATCACCTGACCCTTATAATTAATGTGATCCAATTTGACCACTCTCTGTCCGTTGTTAAGTTTTCGTATAAACAACTTTATTACCCCCTAAACAATTTCATTGATCCTATAACCTTTTTGATTTTTAAAATTCTATCCAGAATATTGGTTGACGGCATCGGGAAGAGGAAACTTGTTCACATCATTGTTTGCTTCTTAAATCACAAAACTTTAAAATAATTCTCCTCTGCAAGTGTTTGTATTCTTTCACGTTAATCTGGCAGAAATGGTCATAACGTTATTAAGCCATATTGATTCGTTTGAAATCAAAAGTGCTAGACAGAAAAGAATGTAATAAGGAAAATAAACTTTAAAATATTTTCCTCTGAATAACCTTGTCTAATTTAAATATAATTTGGCAGAAATGTCCCTTGTACGACCGTCTACAAACGTTGTTTTGTTTGTCTTATAACATGTTGCCGCAAACCTTATGTTTTCACTTACAGTGTAGGGTTAGGGTTGCAGTTTGTTGATCAATTTCCCCCGATATAAGCAGTTACACATCTGATATTGTTCAACGTGTCAGATTATCGTTTAAGGGACGTTTTGTTTTCTGTTTCCGAACATGGATAGACAGTTTTAAAAGACTAATTTTTAAAATATTTTAGCAAATACATGTTAGATATATGTTAACATGTTTTCTGTCCAAATAAATGAAAATAACAAGGTTTACTTCCCAAAATATTATTTTCAGTAACATCGCAAAAATGAAGCATATTTCAGGAAAATAACAGGACGCGAATTATTTAAAATATATTAAAACTTTCACAGTAGCAGACTAATTACATCATTTGAAAGATAACATAAGTGCAAACAATGCAATAAATAATGGTATTTACAGCACATATGCATATATCTACACAAACTATTTACAGAACAACTCACAATTAAATCACATCTGGGTAGCATCTGGCATGTACTCGTATATTTAGAACCTGTTTTGAGTTCAAGTTGGTATTTTCAATTAAACATTTTATTATTATAGGAAATATATTATTAACCCTGCATGTTACAATGCGAACATTTAAGAATCTAGATCAGAATTTAAGAACAATCAGATGTGTGTATTGATCAATTCAATTGATCGTAAGTTACCAAGTTGACGTCTAACACCCCGAAGTAAGATCTTTCGAAAACACATATAATTAAAATGCAATTTGATGTGTTGAATCAAAGAGGCGATAATCAGTCATAAGGTGAAAGGGAGCATTTGTCTCTTGGCTACGGCCTATTAAGCAAACCAGATGTAATATACGTTTATCGGGATGAATATTTAGACATGTTCAAACGATATTCTTTACATTGCAATCACTCATTAGCAGTTTATTACGATAAGCTTGTTTTATGTCACAAGAAAAAATAGTCTTATGGAATATACATCCAATGAATTATGCCCTCACGATCTCAATACATTTGCTAGATTTAAACTAAGGACTGCCAGGTCTGTAAGAAAGTTGAATAATCACATTAAGAGCTACTGGTAGCCAGTTATGACTTCACGAACCAATGAACCCATAAATTAAACCAATATGTCAAAACCATAACTGAGGTTGATATTTCAGAAGTTAGAGTTTTTCAGCGACGCGGCCCCGCTTTAGATGTGATCACACATGTGTTTTGTAATAAAAGAAGAAACATTTTGTTTATAGCCTTACATAACCATTTCGCCAGTTTGCACTGTTTGATGTACCCTTTAAGCTCCACAAATTGACGACTAAATGGATGTAATTGTCTCTTCTATAGGTAAAGCATGTGTTCAAATGGCAGACATGTCAGAAAAGATTCATGTTTTGAAAATTGACCATCGTTTACATAAAATGACGATATTCTTGGGCACAGCTCGAGCAAAAAACATACGACAGCTGATGATAAGACCCATTTGCGATAATGTAACACCTGGTTGAATAACCAGCTTAGTTTGCAGTTGGTTAACAAATTGTATGAAGTCGATCGACACTGCATTTCTTCTCTTTTGTATTGTTTTTGTTGACACGTTTCATAGGAATTTTAAGTCTACGCTAGATAAGTTGTATATAATGCTCTTCGCTAGTTTAATCTGATGGTTATGAATTAGATGACACATCTAAATGATCAAAGAAAACACTATTCACGTTTAAGTTAATCATAACAATGAATACACATTCGTTATTTTACAATCATCCAAAGTTGCATCTAAACACATGCAAAATAAAATCAAATCTTGGAGTTATAAAATAGAGTATCGTGTATTTTGCTTATAATAATGTGAACTGGGCATGTATGGTGACTTAATGGCAATAACCAGTGGCACGGGGTTACACGCAAATATGATGGTGACAGACAATACACCTTTATAATACTTCAACTTAGTTTTGATTGATTTTCAGCTAAATTTCTTACAAAATACACATGTGCAGCTCTTCTTATTTTTTCTGCAATATCCGTCTGTCCCCATATGTATAGTAACAAGGCTGCAATAGTTACAGCTGGCGGACACTGTTTTAATTTGTATCTGTTAAACATGGGACATTGCATGCTATATTTCATTAAACGTTAAATGCTGTTAAATCTAACATTTGAATACAAATATTTTGTCTATAAAAGTTATTATCTTTCCTGTTTTCTTGTTGTGCTTGTCATAATTGAAATATGAAAACTCGGACTATGTGAGATGCGGGACAACCATAATTAGTCAACTCCGCTTGAAGGTTAGAAACATCATAACATAACAAATACATACATGAATTTTGGTTATTATATGATATTATTTTTCAGAAAAAAACTATATTACTATATTGTATTTCTTAAATCTGAATGTATATTGTATTACGGTTTAATTGAAACGGATTTTTTCACAATGTCCGAAATTAACATATAAATGTTATAAATAATTTCAATATACTTTCATTGTTTTTTTGTATTTGATATATTTTAGGTAAACACGGTCAGTTGAAGAGAAATTAAACGGAATGCTGAAAAGCATAGGTTGTCAATATAACTGATCTTTTAGTAAATCAGCGTCCCTGTTCAATGTAATTTGGCGAAAGTTTGTTAGTGGCAGTTGCACGATAAAAATAAAGAGTCTACGTAGGTATTCGGTTTAACACGATTGTATGTTGAATTACATTTGAAATATCGCTCTTCGTCGTTCAAGGGCATTGGTTCAGCTTCGGTAGCCAGTATCTGACGATACGTCTTTACATCGACCACTGTAGATGGAGTCTAAGAAAAACGATGCCCATTTTACATACATTTAAAATGTCATTTCCAACTTCTAATAATAATATTAATAATAGTTAAAACACGAAGGATGCACATTAAGTCATATAACAAATGAATTGCACATGACTTATCTGCCATGTGGCCTTCAAATAGAAACTACATTTCAATTTGAATAAGGTGAATGTTAGTATGATAGTATACATTGTACATAAGATGAGAACATCAAAAGATAAATTGGCATAAGACATGCATAAAAACCCCGCAAAATGACAACATTATTGAACAATTAAAAAAATATACATATTTTTGTAAACAATAGGCAGTCACAATTTAACAATTTGAGTTTTCTTTTAAGCAAATATAAACATTGACATTCAACATGTTTATTGATTTAAGTTGTTATTGGTATAAGGTCTTAATTTTCTTGTAGTAAGTGATATTTCACTCTATTTTTAAAAGTTTTATTGTTGCAGATATTGCGAATTACCAATGGTAATTCATTCCAACCATGCATTATATAGAAGGTAAATGTAGTTTTGCCGTAGTTTGTTCGAGGTATATAGGGTAGAGTAAGATCAGCGTGTGTTTGTGATCTCAGAGTATACGATAGCTTTTTTTAAAAATTGTTGTTACATCATTCATATAGGACGGTGTCATGTTATTAATTGTTTTATGAACGAGAACCACAGCATGGTAACGACATCTTTTGTCAAAGTTGTGAGTGTAGAATACACTGAGTGTAAAATACTTTCCGAATTTGATATTGTTTGCTTCGTTTAGCACCAGTCGTGTGGCTGGTTTTCGAAGCTAATCATTTTTTATTGCGTTTTTCCTTTGACAAGTACCCCAAATATAGCAATAATAATCGAGCAGTAGAACAATGTAGGCATTGTAGAACATGAATGTAGAGATGCATTAAGATATTCGTTTAAGCAATGAGATGTTGGTATTAATCTTTTTTTTAACATTCGTCACCGGAGTGTTCCATGCGAGTGTTTGGTCAATATAAATCCCTAATAATTTTTGTTCAGTTACATTATCTATTGTCAACTTAGGTTTGATTGGATATTATATTGTGTTGGCTGTTTTAACAGTTTTATTTCATTCCATTATAATGTCCTATTGAATGACTACTCCCAGTTTTTATGCATTGTTCTTATTACGATGTTGAACCAAATGCTTACAAGTCTATAAATAACATTCTTGTTATGTTCTGACCTATGATGTAGGAATTTCCTGTATATCTCAAGTAACACATATTAACACTATATGTACTGCATATCTGATGGGGCTATAATTGGTACATTGACTTTACGCATACTATCAGCAGACTCTCTCTCAGCAGCACCTGCTAATAAACATTTCCCTCATACAAAAAATATGTGACAGACACATTTGGAACCATATAGTTGTGGAACATATGTATAATTTGAAATATACATTTTCAATAGAATTGAAAACATTTACAAAACATGTGGCTAAGTTGCTCGCCACGAATAATTTCTATTTTGGCCGAAATATTGGCTTATGTCGTCTTTTGCAGATCCCGTCTGAATTTGACTGCAGAACAGTGTTAACAAAGCTTCATCACCCAGCAATGGTCACCATGCTTTGGTGATACATTTGGCGAAGAAGCAAATAACTTTTCATAAAATATACTGGAGGTCTTTTTACCAGTGTTTGTACAATAGGCATTTCCTGCAAACACTATGAGATATACTGTTTTCACGAAGTGGCTCATACTCAGGGAGGGGAATCGTACTAGCATGTGTGCACGTAAAGGGTTTAGGCATGTTTGCTAAATACCGAACAAATGGCCAATGAATATTTTGATTAACGATAAAGAGAATTTATGACGAATATTAATATAGGTGGGAGCGATTAAGTTTATGAGATACTTGCATGCGGTTTGACTTTCCTTAAACACGATTGCAATTTTAATTTTCGAAGTTCTTTGAAGAGTAATTTTCATATTTCCCCCTAGAGGCAGGCAGGTTCTGCGATTATACAGGAATTTAATTTCACACTTGGAGCATTTAAACGTGTGAAATTAATGGGTAATAAAATACAAGCCCTTCGAGTTTGCCTTCGTTTGTTAGGAATATGATGTGATGCGAAGTCTATAAAACTCAGATACTGGCAAAATCATGTTTGTAAGTGGAATTGCATCGTTTGGTTTTCGTTTTTCATCATCAGATTAATACATTAATACATTGAAGAGCATTTATACATGTAATAATATGATTATGATTATATTGTGACACCGTTGTCTACAATATCAAAATAAAAGCCATATCTCAAATGGTGTAGTTTTTGTTAATCGATACATATTTATGAGGTAAATATTAGCTCTTATAAGCAGTTTGTAAATTTTCCTGGTTTTGTTCTTAACGCTTTTTAGAAATGTTTTTTTCAAATAATAGTGTATAGAAAGGGTACCTCAATTGCTGTTATATGTATTTGTTTCCTGCTGTGCTGTATACTTTAACCATGATGTGACACTAAATTGAACATTGTTGTAGTCTAAAATACGGACATTCAAGATAATTAAGTTATTTTGGATAGAGATATTCCAGGAAAAAGCCGTTTTAGTTTAATGTAACGACTAAAAGGTCTAAGTGAACACTTCGTTATAAATTATTCTTGAAACTTCCATTTCCAATATATGCATAAACGTACCGAAGCAGATCAGACTTCACGGATACGTTTACTGATCTGTTATATTTTGTAGATACATCCCACGTGCAAAGTGTAATGTATAAACACACACAATCATTTCGACCTGCGAATTATTTGTTACCATGACCGTCTTCAAATTGATTTGTATGCATTAAGTACAACTCGTTTAACAATCATAGACCACCTACTTGGCAATGATTTGATCGTTTTGCACATAAACTATTTGATCAACAAATCAGAGTAAAGAAACACTTACGGGCACCATTGAATTATTAATGAAAGTTCTAAAGCAGTTATATATGTAACAATGTGCAAGTTTATTTACTTATCATGTATTGCTGCATTTTCCGCGAAAACCTCAGACTACATCACATGTGTACACGGAAATGGTCTTAATATTTACACGAAAGAGAAGGACTGTTCTTAGAATTAGATCTAAAGTCGACACATCATTAGTATGATAGAAGTAAAAAGTATACTCTTTATCAGCTACCGTATGTACAGCTACCACGTGCAATCTAAAACGTATGACATGAAATAAACCGTTATCTGTTACCATAGTAAGAACAATCTAAATATTATGAAGGTAAATCGAAAATAAGGCAAAATATGCAAATTTCGATTATACCTGTTTCCCAATATACAGCTAATTAATTCGGACTAGAATTTTTATATTGCAAGCACAATGTCAACGGTTATTTCATTTTTGAGAGAAATGGATACTTATTTGTTGAATGGCGCTTTAATATTGGACAGAAGTAAGGTTGGTACAAATTAACAACAGAGTGTCAACAAGTCAGCTCGTCAAACCAAACAGGTCGATCTGTCAAACTGGAATAGATCACCATTGGTAACAGTAGATTTCCACTGATAAGGCAACATGATTGGGTAACAAATCATTTCTGTTTTACTGCTTCTGTCACATAATCCAACAAAATCCATAAATTTCCATATATCCCCCTCACTGTCTGGGAAATTAGTTGTGTCACTTTGGCCTGTAAAAATGTCAAAATATCTCCCGACTTTTAAATTTACGACTCCTTTTGTGATTCTTCTCTTAAGGTGATATAATTCAGCCATAAAGTCAAACAGACAAAGACTTAACACGCCAGACCTATTTTCTTTTGAATCGTGGAACATTGAGATTCGTAATATAACTACCGGGATTCAATTAACAGATCACAATTTTAAAAAATCCTTTCCAAAAGTAGGCACATACGCCATTAAACATCATTGTCATATAGAGAAATCCGGACTGACAGTCACAGCTTTCATGTAAGAAAAATGTAAGCTGTTGAATGCGTAACATTATTCTTTGAAAGCCGTTTACACTCATTCGTTGCGATTGCAAGTACCCACCTTAATTTATATAACAATTAACTTGAGGTAATTCAAGGACATTCTCATTTTACTGGATTTGATGTATTATGTAGAAGGAAATAGGGTCAACTGTGCACCTTGCCAGATATCGACTGAGGATCTAAATTACACTGACACGCAATCAAGCAAGGAGGCCAAATAGAGTGAGACCCGTCAAAGCAAAAAATGATCCTATGCGCTTGTACATTTCGGAAATGTGAAACAGTGATTTTTTAATCCAGTAAATTGCGCCATCGCAGTCCATTTCTGAGGATCTGTGTTATATTAACTTAATAACATTTGTTATGCCCATGAAAGCGCCTATGATTATCAGTGGGTACACAGCATCGCCAACGTTTTCGTTGGTAGCATGCTCACGTGTGTGTGTTTCCACACGGTGATTTGGGACTATATACCTTAGTTCATATGCAAGTACCGGACCAGTGTACATCCAGATCAATCAGTTGAGCATCGAAGCTTGATCTGGATTTTTGTTGTTCGCCAGTAACACATTAAAGGTTTCAGGAAAAGTCTTAAATCAATCTCCAATTGGGTTCTTTAGAATATATGCTCTGAGACTTTTTTATCTATACATATATTAATTACGTTTAAATCGGTTTTCGAGTGCATCGCTCATTTCTTCATTGGCGCGGTTCTAGTACTGCAATATCAAATTTCGTGCCTGTCGAATTGACGTTTAGGTCCGTGTGCAATGAATTGTCGACTGAATGTTGTACTTCAAAAACCCACTGTTATTGTTCGACAGGATAAGACACTTTAATAATGGCATTTGACTGACACTTGATTTCACAAGTATATGTCATGTATACATTATGTTTTGAAAAACATTCCAAACGTTCTATGTAATCTACTTTCGCTCACGAATGGTATAGGCAACATGAAAGTTGGTCTAAAAAATTCGACTCACCAAATTGTGAAAAGGGAACCTACTTGATTATTGATTGATTTAAATAAACACAAACAAATAATTAAAGTTAATGTATTAAGACTAAAAAGACAACTTAAGCTGCATGCATGTGTGTCAGTATTGCAAACTATGTAATCCGTAAATAAAAAGAAGAAATAACCAAAACTTTAGGGAGACCGAACTAAATATTCAATAATAATTTAAACAACCGCTTTATGAATTGGATGATCCCATATAAGTATCTGGTCATTCAGAAATGAATATTTTTTACTGTTTTATGTTGATATGTATTCTAGTATTAATGTATTTATGATATGATGGCGAACTTTCCTTGAAACGCAAAACAAGACACTATTACACACCTGCGTGACTGTCAAAACTTATTTAACAGCTTAAGTGATAACATGCTTAACTAAACTGAAGTAATACATATTGTTATAACTTATACCAAACTGCTAATTCATCCTAAATACCAACATGATATAAATACTACAAACAATACAACTACTGTAAACCAGTTAACATTACGATCAAGTTTATGAATAGTTGGCAAACTTATGAAAGCGATTGAATGTGTTACATGTGTTTAGACATGCACCTTTCGATTTGCGGTCTTGGTGCGTGTGCGGATGAATAAGGTGGGTGAATCAGACAATCGTTCTCAGAGCACTCACTGTACGTATATTTCCGTAATACAGCCATATCAACAACTAGACGTGTTACCACACTAGTGCACCGCCAATATACCTGAATATAAAGCCAATAAGGAGAACCTAATCGTTAACAATGATTCAAAATAGTATTCAAATGATTGAAAGCTTTTACTATCGATTATCGTGCCGGGTTCGAACCCGTAAGTCACGGTGGTCATTGTGGAGCCTGCGCAAGGCACATTTCCGAGCCAAGTGCTGATTTGTTTACCCAGGGACCATGACTTAGTTAACTATCGCCGTGACATAACTGAAATAATGTTCAAAACGGCGTAAAACCCCAATAAAACAAAAACGCTATGTATTATAAACACTTAGTGTACATACACACATCGAAGACGTTTGCCAAAGAACATATTGTTAAGTAATTGCCAAGTGACACACCAATGTATTGCATAAATGGGTTTACTGGCCATATGTCAAAACCAAATATATAAAAGATCACACCTGCTGTAGTATATTAAAGCGTGTATAAACGACACCTTTGTAAATTTGGCAGTTTTTATCAATTTACCGGGCATAATCAGAGCTACCTTGAAGTCATAAAGAATCACTTTCAACCGGGTGACCTAATGTTTTGCACCCACTGAGGTAGGTATTTATTACAACTTTTTAACAGTGATAAATAAATCACGTGATAAAACTGTCTGAATATGAAACCTTAGGTTCTAACAAAATAAAAGTAGTTTCAAACAAAAATGGGCATCATGGTATATGTGGAGGCTGAGTCGATCATCTGCTGACGCACCTTAACAATTAAGCACACGTTCATTAGTCTTTATTAACTATACGCAATCAAAGAACCAGTTATAATAAGTAGTAAGGTAAATGCTTCATTCTGAAATAGGGTACGCATAAACGTTGTACGGCATGTTTTATTGGAAATAATACAGGAACCCTTTTGTTTGACGTATCCTATATAAAATTTATGACATTGTTGTGTGATGTGTATATAGTAATCAGCCCACCTGTCTTCTGGTTACAAATTCATCTCTCCTACTTAAAGCATAAAGAGTTAAAAACTTCCATCGTTGCGTTCAATTGTCCCAAACTTCCATCGTTGCGTTCAATTGCCTCAAACTTCCATCGTTGCGTTCAATTGCCTCAAACTTCCATCGTTGCGTTCAATTGACTCAAACTTCCATCGTTGCGTTCAATTGACTCTGATCTGAAGCATATATATGTCTAGTAGTAAGGACGTCAACAGAGTCCCAAGCATTGTATATACCATTAGCTAGTAGTCATTCACTTAAGCTCGACAAAAACGGGATTTAAAACCCGACGTTTCGCGTGCTTAAACACGGTTGGTCAATTACGTTTTCTCTTTGTAAATCATTGGTTGATATTTCAAAGATAGAACATGCGGTCCATGGGTCTTCTGTATAGAATCTAACTATATACGAAGGTTCGAGTATTGATTCAGTTGGTATTCTTTGAGTTCAGTTGACTCTAACCTCCATCGTTGCGTCCAATTGACTCTGATCTGAAGCGAATGCATGTCTAGTAGTAAGAACGCAAACAGAGTCCCAAGCATTGCATATGTCATTAGCTAGCAGTCATTGAGTCATTGAGTACATTGCAACAATTTGCATTTAATTTCGACATCCTCTACAATTATATCAACCGTTTTCTGTAGTCAGTGTCATAATGTTTCAATCATAGGAATAGGGTTACGTCTGCTATAACATGTATTTATAAACAACAATGATTCAAAGCGAATAGGCTATCTGAAAATACCTTTATCTTTTCATTACCATGAATCATTAATTTTTTAGAACAATACCGGACTCATGAGTTGTTCACTTCAACACTATATGTGCCAAATATAAATAGCATGTTATATTTCATCTAAGGTTCCTACGGAACATTTAAGCAAGGGGAGGGATAAACTTGTATCGACAGACAAATTGTATACATGGTTTTTTTTTAAACTAGATATATAAAGAAAATTGGTAATAAAAGAAATATCTCACGATTTTGTGGTCACACCTAAATATCATAATCAAGACAAACAATACCAATGTGTTTCTATTTAGTAGATTTTGTATGTGAAGTTCATCAACGCATATTGGGCTATACTTACAGATAACATATTACAATAAAGCACCTTTTAAGACATAACTGGGTAATATATGGATATGTTTCCGTTTGGAAACTGCAAGTTTTCCCCACATATCATCACCTTTACACCATAATCATTTGAAATTTTGATATTCATGGAACATTTCCTGGATACCGTAAGCCTTTCCCAAATACAAAACACCTGCACCAGACAGCTTTGAACACAATTAGACAAACATATGGGAAAAGGCATCTTCCGTAAATCCATTAAGATAGTCTGTATGTGGGAAATGATTTTTACAGATTTGACAAGTGTATGTACACCCTGCATTGAACTACGTGACACAAAACACTATATTGTCAACATGTTCTACATAACGTAGATGCTAAACGAGGGACGTACCAAGTTGCTGGTAAAATATACCAGGACTCAACTGGTCTACTTACACAGTTTTACAGTTATCGATCAGTTATACCAGGACTCAACTGGTCTACTTACACAGTTTTACAGTTATCCATCAGTTATACCAGGACTCAACTGGTCTACTTACACAGTTTAATAGTTATCCATCACTGTTTAATCGTAACATTTTGTGTTTCCCCTATAAATATATGATGTTAGATATTATTCAGACAATTCATCCTAATCATGGTAAATATTATATGAAACTTGCGTAGTATTCACTTCGTGTGAGGCCTTATTTGGGATAATATAGGGCGATAGCATAGTACGGGTAGACAGTAAATAATACACATAGTCAGCTGGCTTAGTATCATATCCCTTAGTAACACATGTCGTACATATTGTTATAATTACCTCTAAAACTGCAATACATTTAAATACTGTGTAGACAGGTAAAGCAATTATGCATATGTTATAACGACTCTGTTAATATTAAGAGCATATATTAAAGACTGATTATCCATGTTATGATTTAGTATATGACCACTGAGTATGAAGTAAACGGGATAACCTTCTTTATGCTCAACACTCACATCAGTTATACATATCTATAGCAGCCGTCCCACGAGAAAGCCAACATTGTGGCCTCTGCGTAGTATATCGAACCAGACCAGCCTGTGCAATCCACGCAGACTGATCCGGGTCGACACATTACGTCTCATGGGGATAGAGGTATTAGTAAGGATTCCTGAACTAGAAAATCTACAGAAGGCGAAAAGTGTCTGATCGGGTTTGCCTGCGCGGCATGCTTAGGCAGATCCGGGTCAATACTTTACGCAGAGTCCATAATGTTGCTTTTATTGCGGAACGGCTCATATTTATATAGCAATATACCTTGACTTACCCCAGCAAGGTGTAACCCTTTGGTCGCAAACATCCATGGTTTGTTATTCTGATTCGTGCATTCTTTGGTTTCTTTTACACTCGCCGTGCAGAATTGCCTATTTTGCGTGCAATGTCTATATAATGCATATGTTCTATTGCGTCCGGAGATGTTTAGGAAGTTCATATTTTGTTTATACAGTTGTAAACGTGTAGCTAACTAACCATATTGGTACATTACGACGTTATTTTATAAACATATGCTGCATATATACATTAACGTGAAAAACGTGTGCATCGAGTTTTAAAGTCAACCAAAACATGCTGGTAATAGTCGTGTTGTAAACCAGTTAATAATCAATGTTCCTGTAACGGTCATATTCGTTACAATTAACTGTATGGGAAGGAGATGCCATCATTGTTTAAAGACAGTTACCGTGGCAGTTATATGCAGGTTTTCTTCGAATATATATTATTGTTTATTGACATAGGAATATAAGTAGAAAAGGATTTGCTTGAGGTCATCATTAACATTCGACTGCACAGTAAACAAGACCGTCATCGTTATTGTTGTTTGACCGGAACACATTGCAATTCTGTATTTTATTTTTATCGTTGTTCTTTAGTCAATCATTGGTGATTGTAAACTCACCTATGTGTACAATGAATGCCATGTTAGTATTGGATTATCATATACATGTATCATCAAGGTAAACGTTAATGATTGGTGTTGTCGGTCACGGGATTCCTGACTTCCTCTCACCAGTTCTCCACACAAGAGTCTTACCAAGTAACTGAATCTTTTTCTAAATAGCCTGTTTGTTCATTGGTTGAAACCGAATGTCGCTTGTGGAATTTGCTTTCATTGATAGCCCACGTCGCTACCGACCGAACTACAGGGACTCGGCAAGGTAAACAGTCAGTTTGATACAACGACCATGGTGGTTAAAGGTAACAGTTAGTACATCGCATAAATAACCCGTATAAAGGTGTTAATTCACAATAACGTTTCTATACTATGATTCTTACTGTTGATAACTATGATGTATTCACGAAGGATTGTTAAAAGTCTAAGCCCACCTGGGGCTTTGTTAACCCACGTATAGTTGATAAAAGTATCACATTTTGAGTTGTCAGTATAGTGAACCCATTGAAATGTAAGTATATAATGGATGTTTACGGCTTTCCATAGAATTATGGTTTGAGGCTATCGTCTATCCTGATTATAACGTCAGTGTTATACAGTTACACCGATAATCGAAATGTTATTTTGAAAAAATATCGATGGGTTCATGCAAAACTGTTGTTAATACATATTGTACATGATGTAGTTACAACCGTGTTACATGAATCTTTTGATATTGTAATTGATAAACAAACGGAAAATAGATACATACAGCTGGGCAGTATAATCTTTCTGCTCTGGTAATACACACACATATATATATATATATATAGTTAATATCAAATAATTGACCTTCGCAATTTTAATTGCTCATTATTAATATGTTTGTAGTAAAGGTGTGTATGGTTAGTCTGATGAAACTATGAGCTTAAATAAAATAGAACGGTATAATGTTGGTCCGATCTCATTACTGGTCAGTCCTCCATCATGGGAACGTTATAATGTTGGTCCGATCTCATTACTGGTCAGTTCAGCAACCTGAATACAAGGAATTTTCCACTTTGCAGACATTGCTGGAAGTATGATATACGCATTCTTCTACTGAACCAAATATTCTTTTGGTATTAAAATATAATTAAATTTGCTATACTATAAATACAATACACTAACTCTTTTTGGCAAATCTTTATATATATATGTTAATGCATTTATCAAGGAGATTAATTAAATTAGCAAAGTTTGCTTCTTTCGTATCCATTTATCTTTTTTCTAACTTTCCTGTAACTGTGCCCACAGTTACGTATAACTTGCCTTAATTGAAAATGAAATAAACTTATAAACCAAACTACATAATTTACATGTCAATGTAAAGAGAAAATGTGACAAATGCATACTCTTGCAATAAAGAAGCTTCATTTCAATTCATATCAATAAGGCAGAAAAAGAATCGACGTACATCAAGTATTTAATTACTTATAGACATTTAGCGAATATTCTAAAAAGTTAAAATGAGCCGTCGCGCGGGAAACCCAACAAACGCAGGCTTATCCGGACAGACACTTTTCTCCTCCTGTGGATTTTCTGTTTCAGGAAACATTACTCTATACCTCAATCCCCCTGAGCCGGAATATGTCGGCCCGGATCAGTCTGCGCTTAAAGCGCAAGCCGATTTGGGTCGATACATTACCCAGATGCCATACTGTTGGTTTTCTCGCGGGACGGTTCAATTATCAAGTATCGTTTAACTGTATGTTCACAGAGTAACAACATTATGTATGCCAATTCAGTGCAGTTTTTAAGCGACAAGAGGCAGATAGCATGCGCATTATCTATGTACAGGGTGATCAAAGACTGCTCATTACACCATGATATTAGTAATATGGTTTCTGCTATTAATGTATCTCCGAAAAAGAGGTGTTTTCGAAATGAAACGGTTTCACAAATTCATTGGATTTAAGATTTACGGCCCCCATATAGTCATATTTCATCCTGTAATGCATGGGTTATGTAATTGGCAATTCTGCAACTTTGTATTCCACATGTTGCATTGTGTCAATAAAGATGTAACAGTGTATTATAATATGATGCATTTAAGTGTGTTTGTTTCACATCCGGCGCCATAATATAATGGGCTCTGTAGAAATTAAATTCATCAGAAAGAACAGCATTGCATGTCAGAACAGTCAAATTACCCCGAACCTGCAGTCATAAATCTCTGGCTCTATATGGTCGGTGCTTATTAAGGGGCTGCGGTTACCTGCAAACATAGGGATATATGACTTGACATGTCAACTTGATCCTCATAAATCAATTTGAGCTCTGTTTATTATCTTTTACCCTGCTCGACCGAAACAATATATGGGGTATAAATGTCTTCAAAATCTGAATGACAGCTTATGCCCATTGATTTAAATGTTTAATGTTCGGAGTTTTTGAAGAAGACGATGAATGATGATACCATGCACAATTAGTTGTTGTCGTTTCTAACATAGTTGTGTAGAATTTCTAAAGAAATTATTGTCTGCAGTGAATCTGTTTGTATACATTATAGTTTGGAGAATATGTAATATATTTAGCAAAACTATATGATTATAACTTACTATAAATCAGTTATTAGTACTGAATATAACCTAACTTTTACATTACCAATGTAGAAGTGCAGAGTCAAGTGATTGTAAAAATCAGTGCAATGAAAGCTAATCTGCCGTTCAACATAATTCAGATAATTTATCTTCCATAAAAATCACAATCTGTTGAAGTGATGGATGGGGCAAGTATTATATTTATGCATATCCCACAGGCCGTATTTTCCGTGTGTTATGCGGCCATAATCACAGGGCAGCGTATTATTTACCGCCAATAAGAGTCATTAATGAAACATAGAACATATAATGTTAAACACTTAGCCAAACCATGGCCAAAAGAACCCTGTGATTATCGGCTCTATTATCGATAATTAGTTCTGGGCCGTCAACTTGGCCAATGGTATGACTTTTGCAGACAGATTGCAACGATCGACCGACTGCCCTTAGAAACAATATTCTTTACTTGTTAGGTTCCGAATGATAAGCTATTTGGAATGGTTCTTTAATTGTTTTTTATTTCGACAAAGACATATGTGAACAAGAACAGTTATAGGGCTCGGTTTGTAGGGTATTTGTCGTTGCTTTCAACTGTTGTTTAGTTATATCACGGCGTTTCCTGGATACGTTACCTGTACTTCTGTTCCATTTATCGTGACACCAGCTAGTGAGTTTTTATGGTAACCACACAATCCTGACCGCCAAGCAGGGAAAGTCATTACTACTATTGTATTAGTCTTTGGTATGACCCGGCCTGGGGATTAAACCAGCACCATCCCGCTTCTGATCAAGTATTGTTATTCGGAGAGGTTACTAGTTATCTCAACTTAAATGTTTTAAAAACATGAATGGTGGAAAGTGTTACAACCTTATTTAACAATTGTAAGTGTTACATAGCGCTAAGTATATATTGTTGGTGTAATATGAGCCATTTTTAGTCAGAATACTTGTATCTGCAACTGAATTCATCGACGGATAGACACAGGATACAATGCAGCTTAGAATCACATTAACACACTTGTAATAACGATTCTTTTCGAAAAGAAACTATGATATGACATCAGAATCCTTGTATCTGCAGCTGAATTTATCGACGGATAGAAACAGGATACAATGCAGTATTGAATCACTCACTTTAACACACTTGGAATAATGATTATTTCGAAAAACCCTTTGCTATGACATAATAATACTTGGATCTGCAACTGAATAGTAGTAGTAGAAATAGTAGTAGTAGTAGTAGTAGTAGTAGTAGTAGTAGTAGTAGTAGTAGTAGTAGTAGTAGTAGTAGTAG
>JAUELF010000018.1:1287431-1303606 GCA_031471495.1 Clinocardium nuttallii
TGTGCAATTTCTTCTTTTGTCACTATGTTTTCAAAAAAACGTCTGCTGCAGAGGCGTCAGAAAGCGTCTATATGAGGTAAAGGGTCAAGAGTTGTCTGCTTTGAAGACCTCAGGAAAAGATTGTAGTTTGGATATTTTGATGACATAATGATATAACTTAATTGAATATCAGATTTAGATTATTTGACTGAAAGGAGAAATTGCTTGTTTCGAGCAATATCTCAATTATTTCACAATGTTTTGAAAGTCATCTATGACCGATTCTTTTCTTTACAAAACATAAAGATTTTGGTGTGATACATGGTGGTTACTTCATCATTAGACATCATACAGTGTGCAAATTAAGCTTCATTGGGGTACCGTTATATTATTATTCTAAGATTTTTTTTTTTTAAAGAGATTTAGTTGTTTCTCCTAAATTTTCTTTGCAATATATGTATGCTGATATTTTAATGAAATTCTATGTGTAGTTGAATTATGATTTGATACAGGCCTGTTATAAATTTGGTTTTTGTCCCATAATTATAGGCAGAGTTATTGTCCTTGGAGTTTTATCAGTTTGTATGTTTTGGGTTCATTGTCTTCACAAGAGTTAATGCCAATGCACTATGGCTTTCATAAAAATAAAGATTTACCAATTCAGGTTTTGTCTGCAAGCAGGTGCTTTAGTGTCGTTCCTGCACATTTCTAGTCTCACATTTATGACGGGCATGTTAATTGTAATTTCAAAGTTGTGTTTTTCTCTGCCTTGTTAACACTTTCCAACATACAAACACATCTGTTGCAAAACAGATCTGGTTAAAAAATATGGTGAAACTCAATTATGCATTCAGCAGTCGCCTGCTTCAGGGGCGTCAGAAAGTGATTGTATGGAAAAAAGGGTTAATGCCTAAATATAAACACAACTTGTAGGGTACAACTGGGATCTCCCAATCAATCTATTAATGTGATATAAATGTGCTTTTAGTATCAATTATAAATGTAGATGTAAAGGTCATGTTTTGCTGTTCAAATGCCAGTGCATTCGCTTCAAAATGTCAGGAATGCTATGCTCTATGTATTAACCCTTTGCCTCATATAAACGATTTCTGACGCCTCTGCAGCAGACGGCTTTTTAAAAACATAGTGGCAATTTCTCCTTTTATCACGATGCTTTCCACTTTTAGTCATAGGTTATCCATTCAATTATAGAGATTTCTTTTCATTTTTGACGAATTATGTTGGAGGTCGTCTGCTGCAGAGTTGTTGTATGAGGGAAAGGGTTAATTGGTCTTTTGTCTCTGTACAATAGTTGCCAAAATACATTACTTTTCATATTTCCTTTCTCCAAATGATCCTCTCTGATGGCCCTGCACAGTTCCTTACCCTTTTAAACTAGCAACACATCTGTGGCAGATGACGTTATTAAATAGAGTTGAAAACCTTGTGGTAAAAGGAGGAATAGCTCAATCTGTTTAACAATATTGTCTACGCCGGATATGCAAGTTACTTTAACTTGATTGATTCCTTAAACCTTTCCGACCTTAAAACAAATCTAAACAAAAAGTATAATTCTCCATTTGTCACACAAGAATCCTCCCTGGCCTAGTGGTTAGCGTCGTGGATTTGGAACTGGAGGAGATGTGGTCATGATGGAGTGCCCTCGGGGCATTAGGCACAGTTCCTATATATAGCCTAGTACTGGTTGGTTTACCCCAGGTTCATGAATAAGTGAACTGTCGCCCTGATATAACATGAAATAATATTGAAAATGGCGTAAAACCTCAACACAACCCTTTGTCACCATTACGCCAAAATGTTGCAAGATTGTAATATAATGCTATAAAATAAAAGAAAAAAAGGATTGTTAACCTTTTCATCTGCATAATACAAAACATTATTTACTTTAGAAAAACAAGACAATATCATAAAAAAATGTCGAAAGCTAAAAACAAATTTTTGAAAAATTTATGTTGTCAAATTAATAATCATATGTTGAATTAAATTGGTAATACAATGAACTGTCACCTTCAACCTTCTGTGCTTGTGGTTTGTTTATAATGCTTTGTCTTTTATTATATTATAGCATAACAAAGAAAACAATGGTGTTTCTGTCCAAGATTAGAATCTTAGTAACATTGATTTTGTCATTAGCATCTTTTATTCCTTTATTTTGATTGCTAACCACTACCCACATAGTTACAACACATTAGGAGCAGATGACTCTATCTGGGCACAAAATTATTGGAAATATTAAGATAATTATAATTTTTGAAGTGAGTTTAACATAGTGGCAAAAGGAAAATTTGTTCATTTTAAGCATTTTCCCCTTTGTCACATTGATTTCAAAAGTATTCTGCTGCAAAGGCGTCAGAAAACATCTATATGTCGGAAAGGGTTAAAATCATGCGAGCTGAAAGTGCACCTGATTGCCTCCTGTGATTTCTCAGTGTCCCAATCATCATGTGATGGTCTCATGGCTCTACATCAATAAGAATGATCTTCACAAAAAGATTGGTTACTGTTATCAGACGGGCTATATGTTTAAATGTTGGCTGAAGGAAGGTGGAACTTATTATCTGTATTGCTGAAAATCTAAAAATAAGAGATTATTTTTCCTAAAGCAACTGAAACGTGCTTAAGTTGCATTTCTATAAGATTTCCTCAAGCAATTGGAAATGTCAAAAACATGGCCATTACGTCTTCAGAAGCCAATTCCACATATAAAAAGTATGCATCAGTCAGAAACATCTTTGAAAAAGTCTGATTTATGATATTTTGGTTGAAATGTTTCTACATAATTTGTTTCAACCATATTGATTGGTTGAAATGTAGGGCCACCGGGACAGTGGTCGTATCAGAAAGATACAAAATTCTAATACTGAAAGTGCTTGTCTGATTTCAAGAGAATTTGTCAGAAATGTTCCCAATTTGACCGCCTATAAAACTTGTTCCAGAAATGTTTGAATCTTTGACAAAAGATTATGAGCTTCCAGGTGGCATCTTGAAGAGTGGTGAAATGAACAAAAATGTGGGGGATAATACCCTCCACAAAAACTTAAATTTTGAAATTTGATAGATAAAAATCATGAATCCTTTGGATAAGGACATGTTGCAGTTATATTACAGATCTTTAACCATTTCCCACATACAACAAATCTGCAGCAGAAAATTTTAAAAGCATAGTGGCAAAAACCTGAAAAATCTTCATAAAAGAAAGCTTAATTGTTAAATAAAGTTTAAAACAATGTAACCAATTGCTCAAGATGAGCAATTTCACCTTTGGCCACAATGCAATTTAAAGTCGTCTGCTGCTTTTGCGTCAAAATGCGTCTGCAGGTGGGAAAGAATTGAGTTGTATACGTATTGGTCAAAATAATTTTAGATCCTTAAAATATTTATCTCCGGTGAGCAATCCATGACCTCATTGCCCTTTTGTTTTCTTCTTTCTGATGATTGTATGGAAAAGCCTTTTCATGACCTTACATCCTTACTTGTTTAAGGTTTTGATTTACCTTGATAATTCAGTATTCATATAAAATAACAAGGTTAACATGAGATGCCACACATCACCTTGAATTTATGTGCTGTACACCCATCACAATATTTGTAGGTTCTTTGTCATTTGTTTAATTCATAATATCAAACAGGATCAAAATAACAAACATATTTTTGATTCTAACATGTTGAATTCTTTCCGAACTGTAGATGACATTTAAAGCAGTAGATGACTTCTAAAATCTATTCATAGAATAAACTATCCATTTTTTTACCTAGATATTTTCAAAGTCGCCTGCTGGGAACGGATTAAATAAGAGAATTTTCAGGGTCCATTGTCTTAACTAGATATCATATGTGTATACTATAAGTCACTCAATATTATGTCACATTTTCCATCATTATAAATACATAATTCAGGATGGATATGAAGGAAAGAAACTAATTGACAAAGAAGCCAGTTGTTAAAGCATGTATTGCCATGGTGTCATTAATTTGAAAGTGAAGAAAAAAGATTATGGCAAAACGGAGGAATTGTTCTCTATGAGCAATTTCTCCGTCTTGTCAAACTATTTTCACAAGTTGTATGCTGCAGATGTAGTAGACAAAGAATTCATTTTGGAACATCGTTAAAAGTTATAAATAAAAGAGCATTATAAGTTCCCAATCTTGGTGGACATGTGGGAATAGGTTTACCAGAGATAGAAGAAACTCGGCTGCAGAGGCGCCATAAAGTGTGTGTATGTGGGAATAGGTTTACCAGAGATAGAAGAAACTCGGCAGCAGAGGCGCCATAAAGTGTGTGTATGTGGGAATAGGTTTACTAGAGATAGAAGAAACTCTGCTGCAGAGGCGCCATAAAGTGTGTGTATGTGGGAATAGGTTTACCAGAGATAGAAGAAACTCTGCTGCAGAGGCACCATAAAGTGTGTGTATGTGGGAATAGGTTTACCAGAGATAGAAGAAACTCTGCTGCAGAGGCGTCATAAAGTGTGTGTATGTGGGAATAGGTTTACCAGAGATGGAAGAAACTCTGCTGCAGAAAGAGTTCTTGCAAAGTTTATATTATGGCCGGGGTCGGTTAATTAGTATAAGCAGGGACGTCTTATCTACGTCCCTGGTATAAGGAAAAGCCAAACTGATTCTGCTTATAATCTATGTTTTTTCTGTGATGCGGTTTTCAAGCTCATTTGCATGTATTTTTTGTCTTTTAGATTATTATGCTCATGAACAAAATGTAGCCTCTCATTTGTATTTAATTTCAGACAACAACCCCTCTACGAGGCGAACATGGAGAAGTAGGTTACTTTTACCTTGTTTAATTTTGTTATACTTTAATTAAAGGGAGACAAACATACTTCTCCAGAAGACGAGTGTCCTTAGACAGGGAGTTGCGGGTCTGCTTTTTATACCCCAGCAATCGAAGTTTGAAGGGGGTATATTGGAGTTTCCCTGTAGTCGGTCTGGTGGTTGGTTTAGGCGGTCGGTCGGTTGCAATTTTCCATGTCCAGAGCATAGCTTACAAACACTACTGGATGGAATTCAATAAAACTTCATACAATGATACAACACAGTGAGAGAAAGTACAGTGTACAGCACAACTCTATTTTGCCTAATTACAGATTTATTTCCCTTTCTTACTTTTTTCTTGTCCGGAGAATAATTTTTCCTATCAGGGTGGGTTTTGGGGGTCACATTTAGTAATAGCTCTAGTTTTCTTTGGCAGATACATCTCTCTGTTTGTCATATCAGTATATTTTAGCTGGTTCCCATTGTGTGGCTTCAGTTACATGTGACAATAAAAACTTCTATAAAAAAAGAAAAAAAAGAACGAAAAAGTTCAAATCTCTGTCACACACATTTACACCATACTGCATCAGGCAAAATGTATGAGACTTACATCAAGTAACATACTTCATAAAATTTGACATGGAAGTATGTGATTTCTTTTCAATTTCTATTCAATCAGACCAGTGATGTAGAACCATCTTGGACCATGTGTCTGTTACGTAATGTTGCTTTTTGTTAAGAATACTCAACTCTTTCCTATATTTACAAGTTAACAAACTCACAACTTTGAAAACATGCAGGCAAGGATTATGGAACTTTCCTTTAAATGAAAGAACAATTATTGAATTTAGTTCAACATCTTGTGGCAAAAGGAGAAACTGCTCAATGTTTTTAAAGGTCATCTGCTGCAGAGAGGTCAGAAAGCGCCTGTATCCTACCAATGATTTTACAGATATAGCTTCACAAATTTAAGAATCATGCTTGTGTGAAAAATGTAGCAACAAAGAGTTACATAATCATGCACTTTCAGTCTTCAAACAGGGAACAATATAATTATTATTGTCCCCATTATCATAGGACGTCATATCTGTATTTTTTTTTTTTTTTAACACGCTGTTAAATCAAGTAAAGGGGTGATAATATGTATGCATCACAAAAGTCATTAGTTTGTGTCATTTTAAATAGTTGAACATCAATACATGATACGAAATCAGAGCTAGATAAGGGGCATTTTTCATGTTCTAAAATCCTTATTTTGACATTCAAATGTCTATCCAGGACTCAAGAGTTCAAATTATGGCAAGGAATATATGCCTTCTGGTTCATAGTTATTGCTACCCTATTGTTTGTTAAAAATCTAAAGATATGCAGTCAGATCTCTGGGAAAATGTTACTTTATCTACTGTAATATATATGATAAAATTACTACTGAAATTGTATTTAAATCCATCCAATCACTAAATGCATACCTCCTCATTTAGTTACTTGTTACTTCTCGGTCTTCTTTTTTACCCGGTTGATTAAGTCTACCATGTTTGAGAAGTGGCTCAGGGTGAGATTTTGATTCGAAGATGTCTGGTTCAACCCTTTCCCACATACAATAATTCTGCAGCAGACAACTTTGAAAACATACCCAAATTTCTTTTTGAAACTCCCTGTAAATGAAAGTACAATACCTTAAAAGAGTTGAAAACATGGAGACAAAGGGAGATATTGCTTGTTTTGTCACTATGTTTTCAAAAGCTGTCTGCTTCAGAGGCGTCAGAAAGGGTTAAAACAATGAGAGCTGGGCTAATCTTTGGTTTCTTCCCACAACTGGTTGAGTTTCCAGGACTGATCAACATAGGTTTGATAACATTGTTTCAAAATTGAACATAAATAAAAATAGCTTTCAGCTTGGTCTGGAATGTAGCCATATATCTTTGCAAAATAGTATGCCAGTGTTAAGATATATTGATCTGGGTATAGGACCAAGTTGCCCACAGCTACAATGTCATGTCAATGAAGGATGAGACTATGACCTCCCCAAAATTGTATTCACAAGTACTTTTGTCACATGTCACATTTTTTTATCTTTCCTGAACATCCATAGAGACTTATAAGGTTAAGAAAATCAATGATTACCATTGCACTGGCTACTCATTCGCATTCCATGGTGTCTGAGTTCCTTAATGAATTAGATAAACTTTTAACTCTTTCCAACAGATCTAACAGATAAAAAATGCTGCAGAAAACTATATGAAAACATCTATGACGAAATATGGTATCCTAAGAACAACTGTGGCAGGCAGAGAAATTATCCATCTATACAATTTGTCCTTTTTCTGCAATGTTTTCTTAAACCACCTGCGGCAACTGCTATTTAGTCAGATGCTTTGAATATGTTTTAAATAATTCATGGCAGTTAAAGTCCCCATGAAAATAATTCACAATATTTTCAAAAATCATCTGTATAAATTAACCCTTTCCCACATGCAACAATTATGACGTAGACGATTTTGAACATATTTTGTCAAAAAATAAAAAATCTCTTTAATTGAATGAATAACCTGACTAAAAGTGGAAAACATTGTGGCAAAAGGAGAAATAGCTTATTTGAGAAATTTCTTCTTTTGTCACTGTTTTCAAAGTCTTCTGCTGCAGAGGCGTCAGAAAGTGTCTATATGAGGGAAAGGGTTAATTAACCCCACATGTAGACACTTACTGACGACCTTTATGAAAACATTGTGTTTCAACTCTTTTCAGTAATCACACATTCCTTGTTAGATATTTTCCAGTGTTGCCTATTATGTTTTCAGTCGTCTGCTGCAGATTTGTTGTGGGGGAAAGAGTGAAGAAAAAAGAAGGCAAGGCGCAATTTGTTTGGTAACCATGACAGTGTCTGGCATATATAATTCTCTTATGTGCAGATTTTTATATTCTTCTACTTTGAAAACATCTGAGATAAATCAGAAAAAATGAAAATGATAAACACAACTTATAGAAAGATAATACATTGTACATGTACTGAGTGTACAGTTAAAAATGACTCTCAAGGCGTCAGGAGGCGCTGAATGGGAGGTGGGTGTAACATTGGTATGTTTTATACATTTCAGCCAAGCCAAGATCCATATTGTTTTGTTGAGTTCTATGACCATGATTCAGCAGCAGCAGCGTTGGCGGCCATGAATAAAAGAATGTGTCTGGGCAGGGTAAGTTTCGGGGGAAAACGTCAATGTCGGGGTTGGGTTGATTAACAAAGGGCGGCAATTAAACCCCCTTACCCACTTGCAGACACATCTGAAGCAGATGACCTTTGAAATCATTGCTGTAAAAGGGAGAATTTATTCATGATGAACAATTTCTCCTTTTTTCCCCCTCCACAATGTTTTGCAAATCTTATTAGAAAATTGCATTTTTGTTTAGAGAATCTCAATATTTTTACCCATAAAGTCACCTGCTGCAGATTTGTTCTATGTGAAAATCGTTTTGTACTATGCTGTTGTTTGTATTATGACATGTCCCAGATATCAACCCTTTTATACATACAGACATACTTTCTGATGCCTATGCAGCAGCCGACTTTTGAAAACATTGTGACAAAAGGAGAAATTGCTCATGATAAACAATTTCTCCTTCAGTCACAATGTTTTCAACTCTATTAACAAAATTTTCATTCATTTTTAGAGGTTTTCCTATTTTTGCCTATACATTTTCAAAGACATATGTTTTGCTGACAGTTTGGATTCATGTTTTCTACCGTGATCATATCTGAAGAATTATTTTTAACATCTGGACTAAAGGTACTTTACTTTTGTAGCAAAAAAGAAAACATTTTGGGAAAAGAAGGAATTGTTTGTTCTTTTAGCTATTCCGAAATACCCATGATGTGGTGACAAGTTATCTGCTGCAATGGGTTCAAAGGTCATATGAATCAATAATAGGGGTTGATGAGGATCCCCCTTGTGAATCTAGTATGTCATTGTGCCCTTGTATAACATGTTATTAATGCCATTGCCATATGGAATTATTTATAGAGTACATAAATTATGTACCATCATTGGACATCTGACCTTTGACCATCAACTCCAGGTCTTATTGACTCGATTTGGCATAATTTGTATTGGGGCTACAAATCTAGCCTACTATTAATAGATGCGTAAGTTCTATAAACCCTTTCCCACATACAACAAATCTGCAGCAGACGATTTTGAAAACATCCCCGAAAAAAATTGAGAGTTGAAAACATGGTGACAAATTTAAAGGAGAAATTGCTCGTTTTGAGCAATTTCGAGCAATTTCTTCTTTTGATCATTATGTTTTCAAAAAGCTGTCTGCTGCAGAAGCGTCAGAAGCATCTATATGAGGAAAAGGGTTAAATATTAAGGCAGACAATGAAGACTCGGGTGAGACTGCACATATGTACAGGCTCCCCTGCATCTTCACTTTATAAATGCAGATGCAATATGACCCGGACATGGCTTGTATATTGTTTTTTTAATCAAATAAATAATAAAGAAAGGTTCAGGTAAGTGTAATGAATAGATGAAAAGCATAAAGTGGTTGATGGGTGTCGGGAAGGATGAGGACACTGAGAGACGGACGGACAGAGTTGTACAGAGGGAGGATTACTCAGATGACATAACTGGTGGAATCACAAGGCAAAACAAGTAAGTCAATTCTTAGTTAACCCTTTCCCACATACCAATTAGTTGTCATCCCGTAATCCAATTAGGTAGGAAAGGATCATTTCTGTTGGCACTAAATTATTTGAGCATTGTTAAACCAAATAAGACTAGTGTCGACTGGTGAAAGGATGTTCATTTCAGCAAGCTTATCCGGAACACCACACATTCTCAATCCTTATCCCTTTTCCACCCGAAGACACATTTTGACACAATATCAGCAGATTTAAATTCCCTCGAAAATTATTGGGGAAAGAAGAAATTTCTTCTTTTGCTACAATGATTTCAAAAGTTCTCTGCTGCAGATGCGTCAAAATACAATTGCATGTGGGAAAGAATCTAGGCTTTGGTAACTGTCATATATGGAAAAGACATGCAACATCTTACAATGTTTTATAAAAGGATTGTAGGATGAGAAAATGATGAATTATTTCAATAGAAATGTTGTCGTCCAATTTACAAAATACAATTTCTATTTTGTACAGTTTTGATCCAGAGAAAACTATTGAAAAGTGTGGTATTATTTCTTACCAGTAAATTCCCTTTTTTTAAATGGGTATTTTTTTTTATGTATGTAGTAGTGAAACAGCAGGCTCATTTCTTGAAGAAATAAGGAATTTTTTAAGTCATAATAGAATTGTTGTTTTAAAAAATGGCTGATTTAAAAATCAAATAAATTCTTTGAATTTGAGGAGCCCATTGGATAAAAACAAAATGTTGGGGATAAGCCATCAACAATGGGCTATGATTGAGAGTTAATGTTGGTAATTGATGGATGGGGTTTGAATGCGATGCTTCGGAAATACTGCACCCGGCTTGAATGATCGCTTCATCAGATATAATTGTATAATTATGATAAATGAAACATATTTAATTTTTCCTTCCGCAAGATATTTAATATGGAAGACATTTATATATTTTTTTTTTCACTGAATGATTGTTTCTGTGGTAGGAATTTGTCTCAATTTATATTTGACTTCAAACTCAATGAAAATGAATTCTACCAACAGAAATATATCAAAGTCATTTAACCCTTTTCCCCTTAGTTTCCGTTGAGTTTAACCCTTTCCCCAGTTCAACAAATCTGCAGCAGATGACTTTGAAGGCAAAAATGTGAAATACAGTTGAAAACATTGTGGCAAAAGAAGAATTTTCTCACTTTGGGCAATTTCCTCCTTTGCCACAATAGTTTCAAATGTGGAATGCTGTGAATGGGTCAAAATGCTTCTGCAAGTGAGAAAAGCTCTTTTTGAGCAATTTCTTTGCATTTCCAAGCAAAGTTTTCTAATTTCGTCTGCTACAGAGAATTTAAGAATGATCTATATCAGAGAAATGCTTTAAAATGTTGTGTGCAGAGCATGCAGATAGAGGAAAGGTGTAATGACAGAAATAATTTAAATGGGTATTGAGACAAGATAGTGGAAAATTAAAAGGATGAATTTTGTAAAATATTTTTTTCCTTCCTTTCATTATGTTTGAGCCATTTCCTTCAGGACTCATTGAAGCATGTGTCAGAAACAGATTGTCTCTCCAGGTCTTGAACCCTTTCCCACATAAAACAAATCTGCAGCAGATGACTTTGAAAACAAATTGGTGAAAGAGTGAAAAATCTTCATAAACAAGAATTGAAGCATCTAATTTAGTTGAAAAACATTGTGGCAAAAAGAAAAAAATGCTCTTCTTTTCACACATTTTTTCCAAAAGTCGTCTGCTGCAAAGGTGTCAGAAAGCGTCTGTATGTTGAAAAGGGTTAATCCTCTTCCTTGATGCAGATGGTAACAGAAGAAATGAAAACTTGGTTGAAAAGGGAGAATTGACTTGTTCTCTATTTCTCCTCAAACAATATATATTTAATTGTCAAGATTTTCCTTTCTGTTGTAAAAATTGTTTGGGGTACATGTGTAATAGGAAGGGGTTAAACTTCCCACATACATATGTTTTCTGATGCCTCTGATGCCTCTAGACGTTGTATCAGTTTCCCATTGGAAGAGGCTTTCTGACACCTGCAGCAGACTTGAAAACATTGTGGCAAAAGGAGCAATTGCTCATGATGCTGATTCACATCATAGGGTTTGGTTGGATGATATGAGAGATATTGTGGGTAAAAGAGCTGTATCTGGACCTGTCAGTTTAATCAATGTTATCCTGGCCTCTGAAATAATGTATTTCTAACTAACCAATCACCAAAAGGCCTTTATTCGTAAACTTTCTTTTGCATTAAGAATTTCTACTCGAATATGGAAAATCTCTATAATTGTAGGTTTAATTACTGTTGAAAGTTGAAAACATTATGGCAAAAGGAGAAATTGCTTGTTTTGAGCAATTTTCCTTTTGTCATTAGCCGAGCTTCTGTAGCTCAGTCAGTTGCGATGGGGGCTGTCAATCCAGGGGTTGTGAGTTTGAATCTCGGCATGACCAACTTTCTTTCCGATGTTTGACAAAATTGCAACATAGGTCATTCGTCTTCCATCAATGGGCTGGAATCTGCTGTGGTTGAGTGGTTAGCATCGGGGATTTCGAAACAGGGTGTCCCTGGTTCGATCCCCAATTCGGTCATGGTGGAGTGCCCTTGGGCAAGGCACATTTTCTAGCCTAGTACTGGTTTGTTTACCCAGGGATCATGAATAATTAAATTTAATTGCGCGCTGAATGACCTTAGCTGTCGATGCGCCATAAAACAATATACATTCATTCCATCAATGGGCTAAGTCTATGTGGGAAAGCAGCTAGTTGCTTAGGAAGATTGTTATGTGGTGTACTGTTGTGTGAAAACCAGGAAACACATGAGTAGGTGAACTTGCCGCCGTGATATGACTGAGAAAATGTTAAAAACGGCGTTAAATCCCAATCAATCAATCAATCAATCAACCTTTTGTCATTATGTTTCCAAAAGATGTCTGCTGCAGACGTGTCAAAATGTGTCTACAGGTGGGAACGGGTACTCACTTTTGCATTGAGAATTTCTAGGTTTCCTAGGCGAAACCTACAGCCTGATCTAGACGAATGAAAGGAAACATATTGAACAGCAACCTATCCTTTTCTCAAGTTGATTCAAATGTTCAATAAATGTAGATATTGTTACCTTTATCAAATGGACACAGTTGAATGGAAAATGATAGATCAAGATCAGAGTTTAGTATTTTACGTTTTGTGTCACAGAATGGAAATTTATGATCACAATAACTCTTCCTAAATAAAAATTGATAAAAATATTGGTAAGAGTTGTTTCCCTTGTGTTGAATATGTTGTTTGGTTCAATTTTCATTGCCCTCTTATTTAAAAGTGACATCTGAAATATTGAATGTAAAGTTCCAGTAACCCCTTTCCCACATACAACAAATATGAAAAAGCATTGAAAACTTATTTTGGAAAAGACAGGTTTTTCTATAAATGGAACTAATTTTATTGAATAGAGAGTTGAACCACTAAATATTCGTTTTAGAATATGCATGAACATGATTCATTTATTTGAGGTATTTGTATAAAAAAAGATTTCATATAATTTAGAAAACTTTTATATAACCAACATTTCAACTGTTAATCTGATTTTAATATTTATCTTTTATATATGTGGAGACCTTTTGAGTTGTCATTTATTAAACTGAAAAACATATTGTCTCTGATGTCACAATATCAAAAGTAATATTTATGAAGATAGTGACAGCGACCTTTATCAGGGATGAATTTCTTGTTTTGTAGTTTGCAGGCAAGGGTTTATGTTGATTCTAAAAAAAGGTCTCCTCAAGACCATTCTTTTGAGTACCCATAATCAAAGGAATAGATAAAGAGTTAGCTTGCCTTTTTCCCACAATGTCTCTCTCATAACTCAACCAAACTCTATGTTGTGGGTACTCAACTGAGACAAATTATTTGAGTACCCACAACATAGGGTTTAAGTGTCATGTAAGGATACGCCCCTTTATAATCTATAGCTCTGACCATAATATGTTTTGATCACTTATTTAGAGAAATACCTTCTCGCAAAGAGCCTGATAACTCTGTATATACAGCGTGGAACTGAAAAGTTAATCTGGGATTAGTGAGTTTGTATTCCGATACATGTTTGTAAGATTATCACAAATTAGTGCAGCTTTTCACTTTCAAAGAAAGAGATGGAGAGGTGTCCTAGTGCATGTTTAAACCCTTCCCCATATACAACAAACCTGCAGCAGACGGCAAGCAATTTCTCAGTTTTCCACAATGTTTTCCACTTTTAGACTTAAGTTTCCATTCAATTAAAGACATTTTTCTATTTTTGACAAATTATGTTCAAAGTCGTCTGCTGCAGAATTGTCGTATGAGGGAAAGGGTTTAAAGAAAAAAAATGCTTTTCCCAAGATGCCTTTGTAAAGCCTAAAGGTGTCTATCAAGTTCAACATGTCTTTTGTATTCAGTAATTATGGATGTACATTATATTTGGAGAGTACCTAAGTACCTACAACCTGGTCCTCCACTTTGTATTGATGAAAATAAAAAAAACTTTCATACAAGTAAATCTGGCTATCTATAGATCTATTGAAAAAAGTGTCAAGAATGAATAATTTAATGTAACTTAATTCCATTTTTTTTCATTTTTTTTATCCATACCTTTTAAAACATACCAACTGTAAATATTTACATTAGAACAAAAGGCTTTTAGAAATGGTTGCCTGGATTTTTTAAGAGAGGAATTGTTATTTGACACAAATTCATTGTGGCCTCGGTACAATGCAATTATAACTGGAGAATGCATGCCCATTTCTGTGTCTATCAAGTATTATTCAATGTTTCCATTTCCAATTACAATACAGGAAACTTTACCTTTTGGAGTTGGTAACCAGCCAAGACTGGGATAGTTCAACCCCCTCTGCAGTCTGATCGGGAATTCTTGTTTTCTACCGAGCCAATTAATTCATTAATTAACCAGTGCCCACATAAAACAAATCTGCAGCAGACTACTTTGAAAACATGTAGCCAAAAATGTTGAAAATCTCGTATCCCTTTCCCTTTATATAGACGCTTTCTGACGCAGTCAGCTTTTTGAAAACATAGTGACAAAAGAAGAAATTGCTCAAAACAAAATATCCCCTTTTGCCACAATGTTTACCACTTTAAGTCATAGGTTATCCATTCAATTATAGAGATTTTCGGAATTGTTCTATGTGGGAACCGGTTAAACTGCCATATCAGGTAACCGGTTTTCCTGTGTTGGATTCCCCCCTTCAGTAGACCAGCACTGACATTGATGTAAGTGTCTACAGTGTAGGATGAGATTGATTATCAGGATGTATTTGTGAATAGTGAACATAATTTGATAACAGTTGTCCACAAAATGGCCCCAGCGTTCTCCATTAGTTACAGCTAAAGTGAATAACATGAGGGGGGGGGATCACTGCAAGGCGGAGAAAGACTTGCTCCCGGCCCAATATTTCCTCGAAAATAAATGAGTTATCCGTCTATCCCGTTAATGCTTTTAACCCTATCCCTGATGCAGACGACAGGTCATAACTTTGCAGAGGATAACTTCTGAAAAACAAATTGGAAGAGGGAGAAAATAGTTCATAATGAGGTATTGTTCCTTTTCCCATGAGTTTTCAACACTTCAAACCGAATTGAATCTTGCAATTTTCCCTCTGTCAGGTGTATTGAAAGCAGAACTCTCTAGAGAGTATATAGTTAACATGCTTTAATAACCATTTCTTATATGTGGACCCTAGGAATCCGCTGTGGTCGAGTGGTTAGCGTTGGGGATTTCGAAACAGGGTGTCCCTGGTTCGATCCCCAGTCGCAGCAATTCGGTCATGGTGGAGTGCCCTTGGGCAAGGCACATTTTCTAGCCTAGTACTGGTTTGTTTACCCAGGGATCATGAATAATTAAATTTAATTCCGTGCTAAATGACCTTAGCTGTCGATGCGCCATAAAACAATATACATGTACATTTAAAATTGTCTATGCACATTTTAGAATTCATGAAAGTTTACATATTGAATCGACTTCACATTTCTGTGGCAAGGGGAGAAACTGCCCATTATAAGCAATGTCTCATTTGGCCACAATGCTTTCAAAAGTCATCTTCTGCAAATGCATGGATCCAAATGCATCTGAATATATATGGGTTAGGGTTAACACATCTTTTTTATCAATTTTTCAACAATGTTTTTAAATCTATATCAACATACAGTCTAACTTGTCTTAACCCTTTCCCTCATACAACAATTCTGCAGCAGACGACTTTAAACATAATTTGTCAAAACATAGAAAATCTCTATAATTAAATGGATGTTAATATGACAAAAAGTGGAAAACATTGTGTCAAAAGAAAACGTCCAATTTCTCCTTTTGTCACTATGTTTTCAAAAAGCCGTCTGCTGCAGACGCGTCAGAAAGCGTCTATATGAGGGAAAGGGTTAACCAGTTACAACTAACGAAAAACTCTAACCTCAAATCCTCAACATTGGCAACATTCTTCTGCAGGATTCCTTTCTCTCGTCGGAGTTTCTTGATCTCCAATTTGAGGACACGGATATCCTCGAGTCGCTGATTATACTGGATCTCTCCCTTGTTCAGTGTCGACTGCTGGATCTTGATCTTCTCATATAATAGAGCCAACTCGTCATTTCTCCGTACAAGCTGGGTACCAAGAATGTCTCTTTCACTGATTACCTGTAATTATAAGTACATTTTGTTATGGTCAAAGTACTCTTAATACATCCGCTGACTTGGTGATCTACAGTTCGGTAGTACCTAAATAAACCTTTGTTTGT
>JAUELF010000018.1:1308362-1319411 GCA_031471495.1 Clinocardium nuttallii
ATTTAATATATTTTTAAAAAGACCTATACTTTTTATTTCTTTATAAAACATGCATAAATATAAATATGTTTTTAATTATTATTTTTTTTTAAATTACTGGAATTTAATTTTTTTTAAAAAAATACCGTCATACTCCTTTAAAACTTGTTCCCTGATACAGAAGCATTTACGATTATGGTTGTAACAAAACAATACTTGATACTTGGAACTATAATGCGAGAAAAATTGCTGAAAAATGAGCAATTTATCCATTACTATACAGCAGTTATATAGTATTATTCTTTTTATAGATGAGTCTGTCTCAAACAATGTAAAAGGCTGATGTTCCCTCTGAATGAATAACAGAAGTAAAAACTTACTTAACCTTTTCACACATACAACAAATCTGCATCAAACATCTGAAAATGTTTACAACAAATCTGCATCAAATATCTCAAAATGTTAAGTCGAAAATATGGAAATTCTATATAAAAAGAGAGCAATTATTATTGAATAAACTTGAAAACATTGTGACAAAAGGAAAAATGGTCATTATGAGCAATTTCTCTTTTTCCCACAATGATTTCAAAATTCAACTGAAGCAGAAAGCATTCTGTATGTGGGAAATGGTTCACATTAACAATGAATAAGAATAAGCCTCATGTTTCAACAAAACAAAAAGTAATTTGCAAGGTAGTTTCAAAATGTAACTTTTGTGTTAGTGAATGTATTAATAATGACATTTTTTACAACAACAAGAACTAATCATGCAGGCTCTTCAGACTAGTGAGTAACCATGATAATTGAGGTAGGATCAAATAACCTCTTCCCACTTACAGAATGCATAATAATGCATCTGTGCAGCATACAACTTTTGAAAACATTGCGACAAAAGGAGAAATTGCTAATCTATGAAAAATTTCTTCACTTGCCTCAATATCTTCAATCATAATACCTTCATTTATAGGGATTTATCACATGACAATGCTTGTATCCTATCTTATATACTCATTACATATTTCTTTTTATGAATGTGTGTGTATAACACGACCGAATCACTATTTTTGTTACAAAATGGCCAAGAACATATATCCGGTAAACACAAACGTCACAATAGATGGTCGAGGTTAACCCTTTCCCTCATGTAGACACTTTCCGACGCCTCTGCAGCAGACAGCTTTTTGAAAACATAGTGACAAAAGACGAAATTGCACAAAACGTGCAATTTCTCCTTTTGACACAATGTTTCCAACTTTTTGTTATATTTTTTATATATACAGAGGTTTACAACATTTTCATCTAGATGTTTTTGAATCTGGCTGCTGCAGATGTATTGTATGCGGGAAAGGGCGTCAATTCTTCCCTTATTCGGTCAGGTAAATGGACTTGCCGAATATGGAGGTGATGGAATGTTTAGAATAACTAGAGCCAACTGTTACATTGAGGCAGATAGCTTTGGTGGACCGATATGACTTTCATCAATATTGATGACAACTTTCTACGAGAGCATCTGTCCACCATAAAACATTTAACAATACCGGGAGTTGGTGACAGTTGCACCACTAGAGTTACACTGTTAATTTTTTTTTCTATCGTGCAATGATACTGTGCAGTGGGGAAGCCTTATTTCTGTTATACCCATTTATAGTTATTGAACTGTTTTCCTTACTGGTGCAGTTAAGTTAAGGCAAGAAACCTCACATCTTTGGTATTGGAGAGAGAACTATTGGATGGATGCTTAGGGAAACAGAAATTTCCTTGCTTTATTATTTTTTTCCAATTCTCTCCAGTAAAAGGACTTGTTAAGTGTATTGCTATGATCTGAATAGATAAGGACATATACTAGTACTATCATGATGAACATTTTATAATCAAAGGCCTACAAGTATTGGATTTAACATCATTTTTTGTTACTGTGTAAAATCTGTGTGCAAGGGAATCTTGTGTTTAAGGCTACTCCATGTCAACTGGAGGCTTGTACCCAGCGCCTGCCGATCGGTTTCCATCGGGGTTTCTGAACCCAGTAGGCACAGACCCAGTTGTGAATGGAAATTCCTATGTGTGTCTTGTGCCTTTCTTTAATCGATTGGTTCAAAATTCGGGGCTAGTTCAGGGCGCGACACTGATGCAGAGTAACGGGCTCGTACAAAATTCTAGTTTGAGTGTGACTGGAAGTTTTACCCCTGTTCTCATGGAGACGGCTACTCAAACTCCACCTGTGGTAAGGATATCTTTTTGTCTTCTTGAGTGCCCGAAGCATTGGGTTTAATGTAGTGGTAAGGATATCTTTTTTGTCTTCTTGAGTGCCCACAACATTCGGTTAAATGTAGTGGTAAGGATATCTTGTTGTCTTCCTGAGTGCCCAAAACATTGGTTTTAACCCTTTCCCCCATATAGACGCTTTCTGACGCCTCTGCAGCAGATGACTTTTTGAAAACAAAGTGACAAAAGAATAAATTGTTCAAAACAATCAATTTCTCCTTTTGCCACAACTTTTTCCACTGAGGGAGATATTTTGTCTTCTGTACACAGTATCACCAAAACTCTAGCAGAAATGAGGGCATATTTGGTTCTTAAATCCTTATTTGACATCTTAACAAAGTGTTGCGGGTACTCAAAATTCTAGGAAAGCTCACTGGGATGATGCTTTTGAATACCAACAACAGTTAGTTTAGTAAAAGTAATATGGGAGATGTTTGGGATCCTGTTTGATCCTCTATATATTATAAATCCTTAATGATATTGTCTCTATAATTTAATTGTTATCTGATACTGTAGCTTGCTTCTATATGTTGGTGTCAATGATTCCATTCATCATCAGTTAGATATATGGACACACTATGTATGTGATTGTATAACCCCTTTCACACATATAGACACTTTCTGACACCTGCAGCAGAGGATTTTCGGAACATTGTGACTAAAAGGAAAAATTGCTAAAAACGAGCAATTTCTCTTTTTGTCACACTGTTTTCAACTTTATTCAATAATTTTACTTTCATACATCTATAAATATAAAGATGTTTTTGCCTAAATCTTTTTTCAAGTTGTCTACTGCAGATTTGTTGTTTGTGGGAAAGGATTAAATTTTCTTCCAAAGTCCTCAATTTAGGCATTTGAGAAGCCCTCATTCAGTATTGATGAATTTTGTTAATGTTTTATCCTTTTCTGATGCCTTTGCTGCAGACTGCTTTTGAAAGCGTTATTGCAAAAGGAGACGTTGCTCATTATGAGTAATATATCTCCTTTTGTCAAATTGTTTTCAAAATGATTCAATAATTATTCTTTCATTTGTAGAGATATTCCATATTTTTGCCTGGATGTATTTAAAGTCGTATGCTGCCGATGTTGTATGTGGGAAAAGGTTAACCCTTTCCCTCATATAGACGCTTTCTGACGCCTCTGCAGCAGACAGCTTTTTGAAAAGATAGTGACAAAAGAAGAAATTGCACAAAACGTGCAATTTCTCCTGTTGACACAATGTTTTCAACTTTTAGTCATAGGTTATCCATTTAATTATAGAGATTTTCTATGTTTTGACTCAAAGTCGTCTGCTGCAGGATTGTTGTATGAGGGAAAGGGTTAAATGTTCTTAACCATATCCCACATATTGACTAAAACATGAAAAATCTCAATAAATGAGAGTTTAATTGTTAAATAGATTTGAAAACATTGTGGCAAAAGCAGTAATTTTTTATCTTCAGTAATTTCTCCATTTGTAACAATGTTTAAGCTTCGTAATAAAAACAAATCTTTATTCTGAAATGTTTTTAAACATTAAGGTAATTTAAAATACCGGTACTATTATCTTATTGGTTGAATGGTGAAATCAGGTATTCTTAATTTTTTTCCCCAAATAGACCTACATTAAATCTGCAGCAGATGACTTTGGAAAAATTAAGGAGAATATGAAAACACTCTGTCAATAGAAATATTATAATTGATTCGAATTGAAAACAGGTTGTTGCAAATGGAGAAATTTCTTATTATGAGCAATTTCTCCTTTTGTCGTAATGTTTTCTAGTATTGCTTCTTTCATAACATGTTCTATTATATGATTTCAGGGTACCAACATCAGAATGCCTGTAGTTAAATTTACACCAAACATCCATATGAAAGATTGGACACAACTTCCTAAACAAAAGGTATGATTAAGAATTTATTATAAACGTTAACCCTTTCCCTCATAGGACAATTCGATCTGCAGCAGACGAAGACTTTGAACATGATAAGTTTGTCAAAAAATAGAAAATCTCTATAATTGATTGGTAGTTAACCTATGTTTAAAAGTGGAAAACATGGTGGCATCGTATTGAGCAATTTCTTCTTTTCAAAAAGCTGTCTGCTGCAGAGGCGTCTATATGAGGAAAAGGGTTAACCCTTTCCCCCATACGACAATTCTGCAGCAGACGACTTAGAACAGATTTCATCAAAACATAGAAAATCTCTATAATTGAATGGATAGCCTATGACTAAAAGAGGAAAACATTGTGACCAAAGGAGAAATTGCACGTTATGTGCAATTTCTTATTTTGTCATGATGTTTTCAAAAAGTCGTCTGCTGCAGCGGCGTCAGAAAGCGGCTATATGAGGAAAAGGGTTAAACACATACAAACCATCTGCAGCAGATACTTACCTTGAAAAACATGTGCAGAAGTACATGTTTTGACAATCTCCCTAAATGAAAGGTTGATTATTGAATAATTAAGCGTTGTAAACATTGTGGCAAAATGAGAAATTGCTCATAATGACAAATTTCTTCTTTTCTCGCAATGTTTTCCAAATTGGCACCTGTTACAGATGCCTCCATATGTGTCTGTTTGCCAAACTTTGTTGTCTAAAGAAAACTTTTTTTCAGGATTATATTGGAATGACAATGTCATGCCTCGGTGATGAAGTGGTAGATTATCCGCCTCTTTTACAGGGTCATACCAAAGACTGGTAGTATTGGCTTTACCTGTTAGGCACTCAGGATGGACGGGTCAGAATAACGACTGACTTGCTAGTGTCAGGATAAATGGACATGCAGTACTACACTAGGAATAGATATAGGGGGAAGGGGTAAAACTAGTCGACTGAAGCATTTTGTAACTTAATTGTGACATTTTCTTTCCACAGCATTTAGAAGAAGAGACCAGATTGGTGCAGCATGCTGTTCAGAGATACAAGGTGGAGCTCATTGCCATGGAAACAATGTTGTTTAACATGAAACAAATAGCTGAGCAGAGTCTAAATAAAGAAGAAAGGTAGGTTGCATAAATTTGTCCTATTCAACGCTTTCTCACAAACATCAAATCAACTACTGATGATTTTGAAAACGTATGATAAAAAGATGACATTTCTCTATTAGTGAAAATATATTTGAAAACATGCTGGCCTATGGAATAAATAAAAATGTTCATGAGCAATTTCTATTTTTGTCTCAATATTTTCAACAGTTACTTGGTAAAAACGTGTCAAAATGCGTTGAATCTGCCTGGAGAGGTTGAAAATAATGTGATTGTTTTAAGAATACCTTTGCTTAGATTGGGAAGACAGGATATATTGCTCATTAGCTATGCAGTCAGATTCCAATTTAGCACTTAACCCTTTCCCACATACGACAATTCTGCAGCAGACTACTTCGAACATACGTTGTCAGAACATAGAAAATCTCCATAATTGAATGGATAACCTGTGACAAAAAGTTGAAAACATTGTGACAAAAGGAGAAATTGCACGTTTTGTGCAATTTCTTCTTTTGTCACTATGTTTTCAAAAGTCGTCTGCTGCAAAGGCGTCAGAAAGCGTCTATATGAGGGAAAGTGTTGATATGAAGAAGGTTGATTGTTACATCCGTATATATAATAGTCCAGTTATGTAGTATGTCTTCTACTTCTTTTAAACTGAACAATGCAGAGTTATAAAACCGTTTTTCAGCATGATATAATCTACGAATTCGAATTCCCCGGTCAGGTACAAATACATGTAGTACTGGGGCTAAAATATTTTTTCTTTAATTAAGCTTATTTTGTTGTTGATATTTTAATAAAAAAACGTCTTTAAAAAGGAATTCATAATATTAACCTTTGCCCACATAAAACAAACCTGTATCAAACGATTTTGAAAATATATATGGGCAAAAATGTAGCAAATATATTTCAATGATGTACGAGTGCATAATGATTGTAAAGAATTGAAAACATTCAGGCAAATGGAGAAATTGCTCATAAGGGGCAATTTCTCCTTTTGCCACAATGTTTTCAAAAGACGTGTGTCTGCGGATGGGAAAGGTTTAAACACATTATAATTTGTGAAATAAAGCAGTATTCTGCAGGAATAATATTGTGAATTATTAAAAAGTGCAAAGTTTAAATAGGAAGTCGAAAATAAAGTATACACTTTGTAGCCATGCATTTTGCTGTAAGTTAAAAGCAGTGGAAGCCTTGTTATCACGAGCTCGAGGGAAGGGGAAACACGTTTTCTTATAACCTTTGAACTTTGATCATATTGTATTATTATATTGCTTCAACTTCAGAACATGCGTAAACGCACTACGAACAACAGATACTAGATAAGGATTTAACTATCTACATTTGATTTTATCAGGATTCATTTCTGCTTACAGTTTCAACTTTGCCGATGGTGGCCAGTATGTATTGAGACATTTATACATTATGTAATTAAATTATTTAGAGTTTGATTTGGTAAATAATAAGTTAGCCCGATCTACGATAAATTGATTTACCAATTAAAATACTCAACTATTATTCACAGCGTCAACATATTATTTATTTATTAATTGATGTTTATTTCCTCCAATTCAAAATATTATATTATAATGCGACAAGACAACTGATACTGTTTGCTACGACTACATGTAGGGAAATAAATAGTTTTACATGAGTACATGTTAAGGCACGCACTCCTACATTGCAGAATCAATTGTACATTGTGCACAACACGTACAATTATAAGAGGGATGCTCCGTCATAGAAGACCCATGTCTGTGAAAGACTAAGTTATGGGAGTAACTAAGTCCACGAGCACTTTTAAAAATCGATCAACGAGGGAAGTGGTGAATAATCACACATTGACAGATGTGAATGCAAAAGGTAAGAAAGGTTGTTTCTTTTGTAAAATGTGTGATAGCGCAGTGGATAATGTTGTTGGCTAATAATAACTTTTAAAATGTCTGGCCCTTGTTTTATATAAGTTCAACATCACGTCTTCCGTCCATACTCTTTTATTTTAATTTTAATGTTATTAGTCATATAGAGCTAATATGCCTTGTTTAATATTTAATATTCTATATTCATTATCAATTCTTTCTCTTTGTATAACGTTTTTATTTCATAAATTTATTATTATCTTTTTAATAAGCATGTGTTTACAAACATAACATTTCAAATGTTTAACATAAAGCTAGAGAGCTGTCCGTGTCTGAATTATCTGTTCATTCACTTGCCGTATCAGTTGTCTCTTCGTCGCTAACATTTATTTTAAAAGTGTCAATCGCCATTCTCCTAGCAGAACGCATCCTCCTCTGTATGCACATGCTGGCAACATTTCTTGCAATCCTATTGTGATAAAGACTTTTTTATTTCTTTGACATTTGCATGTCAATAAATATTTTGAAATAAAAGAAGAGATATATACAATTAATTTACCTGTGACCAAACAAATTAAATTCAGTTCTAATGTTTCCCCTCTGAAACTACCCGAACGGATATAATTTCTCAGGAATGGTCTTTCGGTGATCATTTACCAAACAACTGTAAATGAGTGGACCCAAAGCATGACCGCGAGGGGCTGTTGCTGTTAAATTATATGTATGTATTCGTCCGTCCTTGTGAAAAGGTACAAATTGGCTTGTGTGAGTAGTATAGATCAATATGTACATTTGCATCCACACAGACATGTCTATAGCAACTATGTGCACATAATATTTGCCCAAGCTTGTAAGAAGATTCTATTTACTAATGTAGATTCTGGTAAGATGGAGCAAATGTACCAGCATTTCAGAACGGTGTGAGTTCAGATTAGGCTGATTTGAACCCACACTGTTCAGGAATGCCAAGGTGTATAGTGTATCGCACATGCTTTTTGAAGAGAATCCATTTTCGTAGGTAGTCGCCCAATTTTGAAAATAATTTAAATTATATAATCAATGGGTGATCATCTACCACAAATGCTAAAAACGAAAATGGTTAAGAAAAAATTATGGCCCCAGTTTAACAGTTACAATTCGTCTCTATATAAAGTGGTGATAACAGGTCTAAAACAATCTATGAGCTTCAATGACCTCTTGCTTGTTTTCATTCCAGACTGTGATAACGATGCCATCCTTGCGACTTTGTGTCCACTCCTGTTTTTCGTCGGGTTTCTGCTTGGATTTGTCGTCCTTGTCTATGCACCATCTCTTTACAGGTACCATGAATTTGTCTGGTATGAGTACAGAAGAAAGCGTGGGGATAGACTCTGAAATATAATTAAATTGGGATAGACATGAACATTGAAAGTATAAATTGAAACTCGTGATAACTCTAATATACCGTTTAACTCGAACCATTTCATAGAACTTTCTCCAAAACTATAAAAGTGTAATCTGTACTCAGAATTTGTGCTCAAGAGTCTGATTGGTCAGAAGCAAAGTTGTTCTCCAAATGGACCTATCGGAAGCCATATTTGGGGCATGGAGTTCATTTCTGAGCATTTAGAACGTTTTCAGAGTTTTATAGTTTCGGGCCCTGATCTATCGTTTTCAAGACAGCATATTATTCGAGCAATAAAGATAAAAAAAAAAGAAAAGAATATACTGCTATTAGAATATGTGTCTCTGAAATGCCTTTCGACGTCTAGTTATTACGATCTACTGTACATTTCAGTTAACTATATATTATATACACACTGTCCTCACAGCCGTATGTCGTAACATTTACTACTCTGACCAATCATTTATACAAATTAACGACAAAGAACATACTAGACTAATATTATATTAAATGATAATGCTAATGGAAAATCTTACTCGTTATTTCCAAATCGTTTTACTTTGTCAAGGCAATTTCTTTTGGCAACTCCCACGAAGTAGCGTGAAATTTACGAGACTTCCGGTTAATCTCCTGTTTTTCATAATTTCCAAAGTTTCACAGTACAACGGTACTATACGGAAATAAACGACCCGAAAAGGCACGGGGTATTGAAGACTGGCTATGCATTTCGTGGTTCTACGTTATAGCTACGATGAAGTGAAATACTTCGTGGATTTATGTTCGTTATCCTTTCCACTAAAGCATGTGCCATTAGGCCCAAATCTCCAACATACCGAACAGAAGTTAGCAGGGATAGTATAATTACTAGGCATAAAGGTTAAAACTTCTGGACCTGGCATTTCTACGTTCAAATGTATATTGCGCTAGAGCCGACGTTTTGGTCTTTGACATTCCATGATCTGAACAATAACCATATTCAGTTCTTACAGCCACCGCCGTTGATACTATACAAGAAATTGCGTCAGGTACATTCGGGCATTGCTATACCTGCGAAAAGTGAACACTAACGGAAGCGTGTGCTTTCGCACAGCCGTACCTTGGCATTCACTGCTCCACCTACAACAACAATAAAATGTTTTACGCCGATTTCAACCGTTGTTCAGCTATTTCACGGCGTTACCTGGCTAATTTACCATGACACCAGCGAGCCAGAGTTGTAACGCTAACCCTATAAAGTCAATACAACCAGCGGGCGGCCAGGTCATACGTAAACCCATCTTTGGGGCTATGCGACCAGCGAAGGTCTAGATCAGTGGGCGCATCTACACACTTGATCATAATTTTCTCTGTTCGCTATATCTTCACACACTCATCACGAACTCCTCTGTGTAACAATTACGACAAGAATCCGACATTACACATACAAGTCACTATGATAATGTGTTTAACCCCCTTTCCCTCATACGACAATTTTGCACCAGACGACTTTGAACATATTTTGTCAAAAAATAGAAAATCTCTTTAATTTAACGGATGACCTATGACTTAAATTAGAAAACATTGTGGCAAAAAGAGAAATTGCACGTTTTGTGCAATTTCTTCTTTTGTCACTATGTTTTCAAAAAGCCTTCAGCTGTAGAGGCGTCAGAAAGCGTCTATATGAGGGAAATCGTTAAACAAATAATATGATTGAGAAAATCTCTCACTATTGGTTTATATATATATACATGTATAAATAAGTGTCTTCTTGCCTTACAATTATTAAACACTTCAAATTATACTTCTCCCTTCATAGTGGCAAATGAATCCGAAACATTGTATTTTATGTCATCTTTATTCAGATATTCAGCCTCCGGTGTTGTCCGGTTGTCCATCAAACATATCAGTTAACGCCACAAATACGACGAAATCCTTTGAATGGGCAGAACCAACGTTTACTGACCCCTCCGGAAACAACATGACCTTTACCAAGAACTACCAAACTCCACACTACGACTTTCCCTGGGGAGACTTCACGGTCCAATATACGGCCACGAAACCTAGCAATGGGCTCTCGACGGAATGCGTCTTCACCATCAAAGTTCGGCGTAAGATCTTTAACTAATTTTAGTATACGGATATATATTTGTACCACCGTTGCTTGAATGGCATTAGCAAATATAAAAGGATTATATATATTTGAGCCGTCCCGCGAATTTTGGACTCTGCGTATATTGTCGACCCAAATCAGCATAAGCACGCCACACACGGGCACGAGACGAAATGTGACGGCCTGGATCAGTATGTGCGCAGAGACCCTAGCCAAACCCTTTCCATAAGCTCATCTCTCTCACAATATCCATTTAGATGTTAACATGTGTGTCATTATATTATCCTAATGCAGTAACCAATAGAGGAAAGGCTCTAAATAAGGAACATTTTTCTTGCTGTAAAACCCTTATTTGATCTTTAAAACCTATGTTGTGGGTACTCACAAATTTGTCTCACTAAGATGATTCTATTGAGTACACACAACATTGGTTTTAAAGGTGCTGAATCACAGAAATCTGATAATATAGTCAAAGTTTAAAAACTGTCCAAAAGATGTCTTGAAATA
>JAUELF010000019.1:0-20463 GCA_031471495.1 Clinocardium nuttallii
CGGAGGCGGAATGTTTCGGTCCGGATCAGTCTGCGAGGATAGCGCAGGCTGATCTGGTCGATACATTACGCAGATGCAATAATGGTTTTTTTTCTTTGGGACGGCTCAATTGTTCATTTAGAATGTTTCTATCAGAACTCGTCTCCTGTACACAAACACAACTTCGTCTGTATCTTTATAAAAGGGTTAGACACCGAATGTGTGCGGGTTTTGGCAGTTGATTTAGCACGTCCCATCATTTGGCAAGCATGTTCACTAAGTACAATTGTACAAAAAAAAAGTGGAGCAATTTAATATCAACTTTTTATCATCTTTAACAACGGTAATCCCTGGTGATAAACGATGTGATAATGGGCTATTTCCGGAAGCATCTTCAGAAATTGTGTTTAACCGGAAGTAGCTATTAGAAAGCGTGTCGCTTGAATTTTAAACGGTTTGTGCCAGTGCAATCCGTTTATGTAACTGATGTGCAGTTAAAAACAACACCGTTCTTACAGCGAACATGGAATATATTTAAGAAAACATGACTATCACACGTGTAAGAAAATAACAACCTGCTGATTCGTGCTTTCGGATCAAATAGACACTGTTGAAATATCCATGAGGTAATTAACAAACAGTGCAGAACAAGATTAGACTTCACGGGGCGTGGATGCTGATCTGGATCTGCACTGGTCGTTAAGCCTTAATGTCAGTATTACTGGAGCGCCGCTGATATAGAAAACATTTGATGTGCTTAAAGATAGGTCAGATAAAATGATACATGAACATCTCAAACTATATTCTTGTACGAACACGTGATTCCGAATCTGATGTATTGTAATTTTTACATGTTTCCTATCAATAATTTACAGACTTATATTGTTGAACATATTTGTCGAATCTTGTTATATAAAAATTAGCACGCATTAAGAAAAATACTGAAATTTCTTTTATTCGTTTCTCTTAAATACGTTAAAAAATTCCTCCCGCTCGAATAAACACAGAAGGGATTGGCAGTTTTCTTTGTTATAGTAATTGGTTCCTATTGCACATTTTGTTGCAAATAAGCCAAATCATAGTTATTCAACATTTATAATTTTGCTTAAATGCATATTATTCTGTAATGCGTTGAAATACAATACTGCGTATGTTTTGCACACATAAATAAAGGTGAATTTGAAATGGCAATTTAATTGGTGTAAGTTTCATCCAACTGGAGCGAGATGTAATCCTACACGTCTGATACCTTGTGCGTGATGCTACATGTAGTCCGTCGCTTGTTATACGCGTTACACGAGCGATGTAGTCAACTTATACGGAAATGAAATACCAGTTATTACTTCTTTACAAATACATGTCTCGTTCTTACTGTTCGTTTAATAGACAGACATCTTCCATATGTGGGAAATGGTTGAAATTGAATATTACTTAGTTGTAACTGAGGCTAACACAATAGTTATAACGCTTGAATTAATAGAGAGTGTCTATATTATTGCGTCAATGTTTTCAAAGTCGTCCGTTACAAATTTGTTTTATGTGGAAAATGGTTGAAATTGAGAATAACTTAGTTGTAACTTAGGCTACACCAATATTTATTTCGTTTTTCCCCTATATTTACAGTGTGTACGACGTCGGGACCCCTCGGGATGATCACGAGCGAGATTAAGGACTGGCAGATCACGGCGTCCTCAGCGTACCCCTACACGTGGGATAAGTACTGTCGTGAGAAATACGCCCGGGTCTATCTGGAAAACAAGTTCGGCTGGTGCGCCAAATACAAGTCCTCGTCGGAGTGGCTCCAAGTGGACCTCGGGGTCTCCTCTAGGGTGAGTACTATTATACTACTTCCAATTCCCTCAAACAGACGCTTTCGGACGCTTCTGCAGCGGTAGGCTTTTGAAAACATTGTGGCAAAAGGAGAAATTGATCTAACCGAGCATTTTTTTCCTTTTGCAACAATGTTTTCAACTTTGTTTTCATTAAGTATACCTTATCTATGAAGAGTTTCCATATTTCCGCCGAGAAGCTTTCAAAGTCATCGGCTGCAGATTTGTTGTATGTGGGTGGGGTACATCGGATTCAAAAATGCCAAAATTAACGTTTCATATGTATGTGCACTTTGAAGAAATGGCTCGTTTTAAGAAACTTTAAAGTCGCATCTTTGTGAAAGAAGTGTTAAGAGGTTTATTTACGCACAGCGAGGTTAAAAGAAAAGAGAGAAGAGAATCAAACGTTTGCATAACATTGCACAACCTTTGCTCTACAGCCCGTTTTATAGGACGTTTTCCCCACGATTAAAGATAAAAACACTTCGTGAATTGTTTGATAATGATCGAGTCGTGGAAAACACCATGCTAAATGAGACGTTTAATTAAAGTGACATGGCCTTACACAATATCAAAGGTAGACTTGGCATCGATAAATTCAAAGGTAAAAACAGAATACAAAAAATCCTTTCTTTTATTCGTTTTACTCTTTCCAATGAGATCAGATGCGTTTTGATACATGTTCGGCTTTCGGAAACATTGTGACAATGGAGAATCACTCATAATGAAAAAGTTCTTTTCGCCATAATGTATAATTATCCTTTTCCCTCATACGACAATTCTGCAGCAGACGACTTTGAACATATTTTGACAAAACATAGAAACTCTCTATAATTGAATGGATAACCTATGACTTCAAGTGGAAAACATTGTGACAAAAGGAGAAATTGCAATCTTTTGTCACTATGTTTTCAAAAAGCCGTCTACTGCAGAGGCGTCAGAAAGCGTCTATATGAGGAAAGGGTTAAAGTTTATTAAAAAATAAATGCTCATTCATTTATGGTGAATTTCTTAATATGTTTTCAAAGTCATCTTCTGCAGACGGTGAACTCGGTAACGCCATCTTATATCTGAAAACAGTGTACAGAAAAGAAGAAGATATTGCACTCATTAGCAAAATCCCGTCAACGTCCATAGTTTATATTCAGTATCTAAGGTGTTCTTTCATATGTTAATGCGAATGTCTTGGTTATTATTCATCGTTTTTTGTTCATTGCGAACAAAAAGAAGACTGAAATTGGTACCCAGTGCAACGTGGTTAAATGTGTCTAACGTTAGGGCGTTAACCCTTCCCCAGTATGACGCATTCATAGCAGACGACTTTTGAAAAACAGTATGTGACAATAATAAACTGCTCACAATGAGTTATTTATCCTTTAATCATACTGTTTAAATAAGTATACTTTCACTTATAGAGATTTACCCTAGGTAAAAGCCATCTACTGCATATAAGTTCTTTACGAGGGAAGGGGCTAATGACCTATATAAATGCACGAGCTAGACGGGCAGTCTTCTAACTTGGCTGAGAGTATATATATTGACTTACTTTCGAGCAATAAGAACACTGCTTCCTGCTATAGAAGACATAAGAAGTATCTACAGCAATCAACTAGTCTGCCCAGTGATAAACAAAACGTACAAGTAATCAGTAAAAGTCCCTGTACTCGCAATGAAAGTGTTAATTCGGTAATAAATGCCGTTGGTGGGAAAAGGTACACGTTAGCATTTCTAAACAGTGAAGATTCAGATCACACTGTCCATCTGCTCAGTTTGATCAACATCTACATAACTTGACACAAGTTTGTATAAGTAACATGTGAACAGTGATGATCGAGATCAGACTGTGAGGATGGACACGCTGATGTTGATCTACCGTCACTGTTCACTAAAACCATTCTGTACCCTTTTTCCCATGGATGGACTCAAATGAGCTGTCTCGCGAGAAAACCACCATTGTGGTCTCTGCGTAAAGTACCGACCCGGATGCGTCTAAACATACCACGCAGGATAACCCGGACAGACATTTTTACCCTCTTGTAGTGTTTCTGTTTCAGAAATAATTTCTCTATACCGCTCTTCATTGGAGACGGAATGTGTGAGCCCGGATCAGTCTGATATGGTCGATACATTACGCAGATGTCATAATCTTGGTTTTCTCGCGGGACTGATATGGTCGATCCATTACGCAGATGTCATAATCTTGGTTCTGATATGGTCGATCCATTACGCAGATGTCATAATCTTGGTTTTCTCGCGTGATGGCTCAACTATCCGCCAGCCTCATGCACCAAGGTGCCATACTGTCTCCGAGGCGGGATGCAGTGTTAAATCACGTTTTAACTTATTCGTGATAACGCAAACTACCTTAACAAGTGAAGATATGAAAGGCATTGGGTTCAAAACTATGGCCCCTCACAAGATGTTATAGTATATTTTTACATGGGTCATACATAAGCAGCTAAACCATTGCCACGCGGTTGTCCAGATACACACAACAATTTTCCTGTAGTATATTGTATTAAAACAATTTTGAAAATAAGATGCCGATAGTGTCTTAATTCTGAATTATAGAGACACACATTTTAGAACGGTAAACTTTTAAAATCTGCTATTTGTATAAACTTACTTCACAAAGGTATAAACAACATTTAGCAATTGCTTCGGAATTATGCATTTAAGTGGACGAACTGTCGAAATCGTGCATAGTGTTAATCGGTTTAAGGACTACATGTATCCGGTATGTTTCCTTAAAGCACTTCCACTTTGAAATCATTTACTAACATTTATATATACTGGATGAACTAGCAGTTGGATCTTTAAAAAAGAGTAATAATAATTGTTTGACTGCAATTACATTCTTTACTTTGCTTCCGCAAGATAGGTCCACAGCCATCTATCTGTATATCGTATATACGTCCACATCCATCTATCTGTATATCGTATACCACGTCCACAGCCATCTATCTGTATATCGTATATACGGTAACCCCTTATACTGCTGAATGTCGGCAACCGTAATCAACAATGTTGGTTTTTCTTTTAACAGATTCGTTCATTGTTACTAAATGTAGACTAATATAAGTAGTGAACAATGGAGACCGAGATTAGACTGCAAGAATGTGATCTTGGTATACAGTGTTCGCATTTGCAGTCTTAAGTCGTGGCATATTACTACACGCAAACGTTGTTTAAAACCAAATACAGCGGGATAAGGGTTTACCTGTAAGTGATAATTTCTGTGTAAAACGAGCGGAAAACGAGACCCGGATCGAGAATGAGTTTCATCTTGCATTTCATTGTCCTCATTATACAGTGATTACGTTTGATTAGTGTCCCGGAACACTTTCTTAATGCTAATATGCGTTCACACAACTATGATTTCTTGATGAATATAGCGATACGATACCCCAATAACGCTTAGCTTTTTTCTGGCGCATGTTTACAGTCTCGCTCAACTAATTAAACGCGATTCAACATTTGACAATCTCTCCCGGAAGCTCTTTACTCAGAAAGTAACACTAACGATGTCTGCTTCATGGATGCTTATCTTGTTCTCGTGGAATGTGTGTCACTATATTTAAATGGCATCGCCTGCTCATCACGGATTCGAACCTGTGACCTTTGGTAAAAGAGGCCAACGCTCTAATTATGCAGGTGTTTGGTCCTTGGATGTACAGTTTTTGAGAGGTTATACCGTACTAATTAAACTCACAAAAATGTCAACCTAGAAATATTTGTTATCATTTTAAGTTCATCTTCACCTTATGAAAGTTAGAGAAAGCTCATAAAAGTAATGGCTGTGAAATAAGTTAATGCATTCCTGCGGTTTAGATGGTGTCCGAGATATAACACCGCCTGTACGTTATATGTACGTGTATCTGTTTCTATTGTAATAGTGCAAACACACACACATGCACCCAAACCGCAAATAATTTACACAAACTTCTAACAAGTGTCATTTGATAACTTTTTAGCTGCCAAAGGCATATAGAGGCTTTTGTAATCAGTGCTGAGACAGGTAAAACAGCTCATTACGAGTTATCTTACCTAAAATATGTATTTATCTGCCACTTTGACATTAAATTTTGTTAAAATTTTCTGTTGGACAAAAGTCATCTTTGTGAATTTCGGCAGAAAAGGGGTAAAAACTAGATGTCGCACGTATTCTTCGAACATTACGATGTGCTTGGAATCTTGACATCGTCGTCATAACTTACGGTGATGCTATCACTATAAAGACAACAGAAAGGGGACTATGTAATTGGAGAATTTCCATTTGGATAAATTTCGACTAAAGCCCCTATACCTTGTGTTTATGAATACCCCTTTGATGAATAAATGCCGTACCTAGTACCGGTTTTATTTTATTTAGAATAATGATCAACATTTGAGCTGTCCCGCGAAAAACCAACATTATGGTCTCTGCGTAATGTGTCGACCTAGATCAGCTGGCGCAGTCCGCGCAGATTGATCCGGGCCGATACATTCCGTCTCAGGGGTATAGAGGTAAAGAGTAACGATTTATCAAAATCCAAAAGGCAAAAAGTGTCTGTCCGGGTAAGGCTGATCTGAGTCAACAATGTTGGTTTTCTTGAGGGACGGCTCATTGTGATTTGTGCCACGTTACTTGAAAACGAACCAATTCTACCAACCTTACTTAGTGCTTAGTAATATTTAATCATGTTTGTTTGAAAGGTGCATACATATTACAGTTCTTAATGAGTATTGTAAGTCAGTACCTTAGTCATTTATTTACACATTTTGTTGGCATGAATGGCGGAAAATGTTCTTTGTTTAAAATTAATACTCAGCGCTAAGTAATCTATGTGACATTTTGGGCTCTAGAGAACGGTTTCATCATATAACCGACTTACTATTTGATTGTAAATACAATTGAGCCGTTACACGCAAAAAACCAACATTGTGGACTCTGCGTCAAGTGTCGAACCGGAACAGCCACGCAGGCTAATCCGGACAGACACGGTTCGCCTCCTCTGGGTTTTCTGTTTCAGGAATCATTACTCTACACCTCTATCCCTCTGATACGGATTAGCCTGCGCGACCTGCGAAGGCTGATCTGGGTCGATACATAACGCAGAGTCCATACTTTTGTCAATGTCTCCGAATATAGGTTTTCACATGACGTGGTCGATTTAATTTGTTCGTCGTTTTCTGGCCCACTGCGCGAGAGTAATAATATTAACCGAAATATTGGAGAGCATAAACATATAGATGGAATAATAACGAAATTCGATAGTATGTCATGTCATCTAATTTGATTTGCAAGATACACAAGTCACTTCGTTAACAAAAGTTGATGTTTGGTAGGAACCCCCAGGAACCCCCAATGCACGATTAAAGGGGATTGAAAACAACGTGTAGTTAGTCATATTCAAGTAGATAAGACCAAGGAAAATCAAAGTCACTCGAAATACTCGCTCAAAAACGCCTTTCATTGTTTATATAGTTTAGCTTGTTTTTTTATTCCGCTTTGTCACAATGCACTAGCAAAGTTTAAAGAAAACCAGGAATTTCAAAAGTCATTATCCGGACTAGAAACAAATCAATCAAAATTGAACAGAGAAGAAGAATAAAAAAGAAAAGAGTATTTATAGTGAAAACGATACGTTTGATCTCGACATTGGCAGTGACGCCCGACTCTGCTGCCGGTATTCTTCTCCCATTTATCATAACCCGCTTTAAACGGGGTGATTGCTCTTAATTACCGGTTATTTATGTTTGTTTTATCCATCATGTATACCCTTCAACTTTTACCATGATACAGCCGACTTTTGACACCATTAAAGCAGGCGACATGTGGCGCCTTTGCAGCAGCCGGACTTTCACGCCTTTTGCGAAAAAGAATTGCTCATGATATTTTTTTCATTTTCCTGCCATGTTTGAGATACTAAGCAACGTTTTGCCGCTGTGGCTAATACTAAATTCTTAAATATTTGATGTGTTTCTGTGTATACTTATAGTCATACATGGGCATTTAGTAATGAGCTCAAAACTGACCCTTTCCCACATACAGTGGCTGTCCGACGCCTCTACTTGGTGTGTTAAAAGGATATGCCCGTACACATGTAACACTATCTTCAACTCATTTCGATGATTAAACTCCGACTTGTAGATTCGATGATTATACACCTATTTGTAGAGATGTTCCTTGTGTCCTTCTATATGTTTCCAACGACGTCTGCTGCAGATTTAGTAAATGTGGGAAAGGGAGGGTTGATAATGGGTTTGAACCTTGGGAATCCAAAGTTTTCGGCGCTTCGAATAACTTGAAAAAGAAAACATGACATGTTTAACTTAAATAAAATACAACAACAGATAATAGTGTTTACCTTTAACCTTTTTACACATACATACACGTTATAAAGCCTCTGCAGCAGACATACATACACGTTATAAAGCCTCTGCAGCAGACGGCATTTGAAACCATTGCGACAAAAGGAGAAATTGCTCATGATAAGCTATCGGTAATTTTGTTCACAGTGTTTTAAAGTATTGTCTATGATTATACTTCTATCTAATTTTGTTCACAGTGTTTTAAAGTATTGTCTATGATTATACTTCTTTCCTCTCTTTTGCCTTAATATTCTCGAAGTGGTCTGCTGTAGATTTGATGTATGTGGTAAAGGGTTAAAGAAATAATTTGGATCTCGTTACACTTTTGATTTTACTTGTTTCAATGCTCCAGTGCAGTCTGCGTGGCGTTCGAGCAGGATATTCCACGTTCGCTCAACGAAAACACTCAATCATCCTTTAGAGTCAAATGGAGAAAAGTTATGACCAAACACCGACTGTTAAAGTTCTTAACGGTACTGGATGTATCACCATGCATTGAAGGTCGGCTTTTGTGTAACGTGGCTCTATTGTATAACAATCGTTGCCCTAGTAAACGTCCACTACCTATGACGGTGAACCTTTTCTTGTCCGAAGATGAGACAGAGTTTTAACTAATGTCCCTAGAGGGCTAGTGTCACATCATTTCGGTTGTCTGAACGAAGACGATACCGAAACTGGACATTTAACACCGCCATGACACAGTACCACGTGATCGTGAAGAGAATTTACCCTGCCGTGGTACAGTACCACGTCATCGTGAAGAGCATTTACCCCGCCGTGGTACAGTATCACGTCATCGTGAAGAACATTTACCCCGCCGTGGTACAGTACCACGTCATCGTGAAGAACATTTACCCCGCCATGGTACAGTACCACGTCATCGTGAAGAACATTTACCCCGCCGTGTACAGTACCACGTCATCGTGAAGAACATTTACCCCGCCGTGTACAGTACCACGTCATCGTGAAGAACGTTCGCTGTATCATGTGATCATGGAGCGCGTTAACACCGTCATGACACAGTACCACGTGACCGTGAAGAGCGTTTACCCCCGATAAAACCCTGTACCACGTGATCGTGAAGAGCGTTTACACCGCCATGACACAGTATCACGTGGTCACAGAGAGCGTATATGAACGTTTTATCTGACATGATTTTACGAAACGTCTGGTCCGAAAACACTAGACAATTTTAAAAAGCAGAATTGAACACAGTATGATACAATGAGAAAATATCCGCAACGTTATTCAAATCGTCTACTGCAGATGCATACACATCGTATCAGAACAAAGCGTTTAAGCAAAATGCTTTATAGCCAATTACGTATTATGTAGTATTAGGTTTCTTCATATATTAATGTCAATGAAATCAATTCTTAATTCTGGACAATATAGTATTTTCTTTTTAGATATGAGACAGCTAATTTTGAAAACAGGTGAATTAGCTCACCTAGCAGTTTCATTTTCATCTGCCTCTGGTGCGGGAGGTCGCGGGTTTTATCCCCGGCCGGATATTGCTTTATACTGTTAAAGTATTAATAATGGCATTTTTTCTTTGGGGCTCAGGATTATGGAGTTAGCATTACAACTGATTCACTAGTCAGTGGAAATGAACCAATAGTACTCGTAAGGTATCAACGGAAATGCCGTGATATAACTGAAATTATTTTGGCAAACGGCGTTTAAAGGCCTTACAAACAAACAGACATACTAGGTTCAAAAGTCAACTTGCTAAGACTTTTTTCACGTGATGCGGTGTCTTTGCAAGTTATTGCTTACTTGTATATTCATTTAACCGGCCCTTGCTGCAGGCGGGATGGTAAACATTTAGTTAGCTCCTTTTGTTATCTTGTCATTTATTATTCCCAAACCACAGCTGAAAATACACTAAAACTGCATATTGCTTAGTTTAAACGTTGTATAAGCCGTCCCGCGAGAAAACCAACATTGTGGCATCTACTTAATGTATCGACCAGATCAGCCTGCACTGTCCGCGCAAGACGGCTCATATTCCAAAAATGACATACCATTATGAGACTACAAGTTTAACGCCGATTATATATCACGGTGCCCAGCACACCTTGTTGATTCATTAGATTGGGCTTAACGTCGTTTATATATCACGGTGTCCAGCTCACCTTGTTGATTCATTAGATTGGGCTTAACGTCGTTTATATATCACGGTGCCCAGCTCACCTTGTTGATTCATTAGATTGGACTTAACGCCGTGTATATATCACGGTGCCCAGCTCACCTTGTTGATTCATTAGATTGGGTTTAACGCCGTTTTCATATCACGGCGCTCAGCTCACCTACCGATGTGTTTCCTGGCAGACGCATTTTCGGGCTCCTATGCAGACGACTTTTGACGTTACTTTAGCAGACACATATCGTTGTTACTATTACCATTTTCTCATCTTTACACAATCGGCTCTTTTCATTGTTACTTTCTACTTTCAATTTCCGGAATATTACATTTTTGGACTACACATGTATCCTAAACTGACGACGCTAACGGCCTCACATCAGGAGTGTGTAAAGGTAGTGGTCACGTTTACTCTTACAGCGCCCAAGGAAGTATTGAGCTCTTTGCAAACAATACAGATTCAGGTGAAATCAGCATTGTTCGCCTTATAGTTATCCAAATATTCCAAACTTATTAACATTATACCGTCTAGTGTTAACGACATTATACCGTCTAGTGTTAACGACATTATACCGTCTAGTGATTCGGAGCTGAAAGAGTTAAGTTCTAGCATTGTAATAGAACAAACGAATAGATGACTGATTTCCAAGCATTCCTTATAAAAATGATTCTGACATAATACTGACATAAGTGAGCCGTCCCGCGAGAAAACCAACATATGGTCTCTGCGTAAAGTATGCGCTTTTCATGTGACGGGCCCCGATGATCATTGCCTTGACAATTACTATGATTAATAACAATGTAATGAACAACAACAACAACTCATTCATTAAACGGCATGTGATCTCACATTCTAGTAGGATATTAAAATGTACATAAAACGTTATATATATTGTATATTACATTGTTTCACTCTTTTCATGTTAAGTCTCGTTTTAGTCTCGTTATTTCTTGTAAGCGCAACTCGGTTAAGCCTTTCTTCGATGCTGCTGAAGAATTTTAGACAATGTGTGGGAATCTTACGTTGTCCGTACTGAAATGTTTCTTTCTTTCCCAAAATGTTTCTACTCTGAATGAGCCGTACGCAAGAAAACCAACATTATGACCTTTGCGTAATGTATCATCTCAGATCAGCTTGCTCAATCCGCGCAGGCTAATCCGGGCCGACTCATTCCGTCTCAGGGGCAAAGCAGTATAAAGTAATGACTCTTGAAACAGAAAATCCTCATGAAGCGAAAAGTGTTTGTCCGGTTTAACCTTTGCGCCATGCTAAGGCTGATCCGAGTCGATACTTTACGCAGAGTCCACAAGGTTGGTTTCCGCGCGGGACGGCTCAAATTGTATATTTGTTGTCGTTGGCTATCATACAATCGTTTACCATTAGACATTTGGCCAAAATACAAACTTCGTAATAGACCTACGTGTTCTTAAGTTTCAAAACTAACCCAATACTTACTATCAAAATAATGTCAAGGTCATTTGAATATTGCGCTGTATTTATTCAGTAGGTTTTTTTTCCTCAAAGCTACCGAACAAAAATTCATAATGGATATAAGATGTTCTCGCCTCCTTGAGTTTGTGTCGAAAACAAGGTAGCCTATATTGAAATATACACCGGGACGCAACAAGACGTGTCAGACTTATAGATACACCTAGTTATACTTATAGAGTGTCACTAGAATACATTTAAGGGGTGTCAAGCGAAAGCGGTCTTCCTGTACAATTCAAGTGTTTTGTCAAAAGACAATCCAGAAGCAATTCTTCATCAGTCTTCATTGTTTGTAGATGAAAAGATCATTTTCGTCTGATGTAAATATTATTACGCGTTACTAACTCGATGGTTTCTTGATGAATGGAAAAGCAGAACTGTAAACTTACTCAGGAAAAGTCGTATTACTACTGTAAATGAAAGGGGCGAGAAACATTATTTAATTAAACTATCAATACAAATCCCCCTTCTACAATACATTTTACCAACTTTTAAAAACAGTGTTTCATCTTTGGAAGCGTATGAAAAGGTATAATTAGGAAATTAGTTAAAAAGAACCGTTTCCAATGATCTGTATACAAAAGTCTACGTAAATTACACACGTATTAACAACACGATTCTTTTGTTATCTTACGTCAAAAGCAATCAGTCAAAATATATTGCCAAACTTTCAAATGAAGTATACATACATTCCGGTTATCGTGTATTGAGAGGGTCTACCAATTGTGTCGCCTATATAATTTTAGATCATAAAAATCTAGGACGGCCGTCATCTGATTATGTCAAACCTTTTTACCCCCGATACAGAAGATTGTTCAAAATCGATCTTAATGAACACATTGTCTCTTTTCTCGCAATGTTTGCTACTCTGTTATGGAATTAACCACGTGTTTTCCCGATTTTCCACCATTTTTATTAACAGATGTTCCAAAATATGTTTCTAGTCACGTGATGCACGTTAGTTATCCTAGTATGATAGTTTTGTGTTGTCTGCTTTTAAAAATATCTTTATAGATGTGAAATAATTTGACATCTTAAAAGGTGAATGTATGAATTTGAAGCAGTGTCAGAGAAATAAAGTGTGAGAAAAGGAGAAACGGCTGAACACGGACACATTATCCCTTTTCCCACACTGTTTATGAAAGCCGTCTGCTGTAAAGTCTTTCCAAGATTCCACGTATGAAGGACAAGGTTAACGTGTTGTCCCAAGAGATGATGAATGATTTTTTGAATATTAGCATAATGAAGTTTATATCTAGCAATATATCGCTTCAGCTATGTCAAACCTGCTCTCAGTGTTTTGCCCTGGCATAAGAAAGGTATATTTTTAACCCAATTTCCCACATGCAGACGACTTTTGAATACATTGTGATAAAAGGAAAGATTGCTTATCATTTTTTGCGTTTAAGTATTCAAAGTCATCTGCTGTAGAAATTGTGTATGCGGGAAAGGGTTTATCTTGATATCTGACGACGTTTAAAAAGCGTTATTGGAAAAGGAGAACTTGTTCAAATTAAAACGACCACTTTCCACATATTACCACATTTGTTTGACTATATCTTTATATTCTGCAGATATTTCTAATTTTGAATTAAAAAATACCATACCCACCATTATGGATTGTAATTGAAGCATACAAAATAGATAAATTTGAAATACGTACAAAATAAATTGTTCATCTTATCTAGGTATTCATATCCCTATTGCACTTAACTATTTATTATGTGTTGAATTTTGTCATAGACTAAATAAGACCATTCTCAACTTATGACAGAGAAATAACCTACCCTTCCCTAACACCAATGACACCAGACGGCGTCTGAAAACATTGTTAGAACATCATATAATGCAACAAATCAGCAATTTCTTCTTTTCTCAGAATGTTTTCTTTTTTATTCTATCTCTGTATCGAAGTTCTGCTTCCACTTTCCACGATAACACCAGACGTTTTCAAGACACTTAAAGATGATACCAGGAAACAATTAACATCACTCATATCCCCAGTCTCTGTCCTTTAACATCACTCATATCCCCAGTCTCTGTCCTTTAACCATACTATCTGGTTGTTTCATTCAAGATTCCCCTTAACGTAAATGATGGGAGTTTATTACATTTTTAGGGGTGGTTTGTGATGAAACAGTATTAACAGAATTATTCGAAAGGACAAAAGAAAACATTTAAAGATCGTCAAATCTAGAATTATTAAAAGTCATCAAAACGGATCGTATAAAGGAAATGGTTGACGTTTCATACGAACCTTTTATCTATCTAAAAAATTAGGGTTTGTCTTTGTACCCCCCCCCCCCCCCTCCGATTGTGTTAAATATATCATCTGTGTACAGTATGGCGTCAACAGAATGCGCACGATAATGAGAGCACAATCAGTTGTGTGTACAGTATGGCGTCAACAGAATGCGCACGATAATGAGAGCACAAGCAGTTGCGTGTACAGTATGGCGTCAACAGAATGCGCACGATAATGAGAGCACAATCAGTTGCGTGTACAGTATGGCGTCAACAGAATGCGCACGATAATGAGAGCACAATCAGTTGCACACTTTACGTATCCCAATATGAACTGACATGATATGATGTCACCTTAACGTTGCTGAATGTGATTTATCGGGGGTTTAACGTCGTTTTTCAACATTATTTTAGTTATATTACGGCGACAGTTGACGACCGCGAGCGAGAATTGAACCCGGGCGGCCCGGTTCCAGATCACTAACCCCTCGGCCTCGGTGAAGTCCCTTTATGCTCCGTATTCATTAGAATTACTAGTATTGCAATCGATTTTTATCATACTTCATTCGTATACCATTGTAACGTACCGATAGAGATGTGCTTATGGAGCAAAGGTTTTTGCCTAGTCTTAAGCGTTGAATGCTTAGTCTTAAGCAAATAATGTAGATAACAATAAGCATGCAGCCAATGCACGTTGATATGCGATCATTCTATTATTCCGCTGTGAGATCAACGGAGTTTCCTTTGGCAACGCACATCCCATTGATTAGTACTGGTTACTAACCCTGGAACGTTACACAAGCAACGTGGATGTGTGAACCATCGCCGTGATACAACTGAAATATTGTTGAAAACGGCTAGAAGCCGAAACAAGCCAAAACCATATGCTGTTCTAGAAATAGTTTATGTCGCGTGTTGCATGACTATGGAAAAAATGGTTCACCGGCTATGAATTTGTTATCAATTTCAACATCGATACTTTCATTTTGTGACGCGACGAACATTTCGAAACATATACATCATTTCACGGACCATTTAACAGACAATGTTTAAGTAAATACAGTCAATATAAGAGGACCCAGGATATTTCGTCGTAAATTGATCAGTTCACGGGACAACTCGTGTGATCCGCCGGAGTTAAAAGTGTAACCCACCGATACCTCATTATCCCATTCCCCCATATAACACATCTGTAGTTGACGTGATTTGATTGTTGGGTGTTTCACGCCGCTTTCAACAATTTATCAGTTATATGACGGCGTTGCCTGGGTAAATTACCAGTTCTTCAGGTCCCTCGTTCCCGACATTAGCCAGTAAGTCGTAATGCTAACCCCGCAATCATGACCGCCAAGGAGGGCAGCCATTACCACCGTAGTTAAGTCTAAGCAGACGAGGTAAAACTATTGAAAATCCCTTTAAATGATAATTATTGAGTAGAGTTAAAATCACTGTGGAAATTGGAGAACATTCTCATTAAGAGCAATTTCTCATTTTGTTTTTAAGAGTCTGCTTTAGATGCGTCAACAATCGTCTCAATGTGGGAATAGTTACAGTCTCAACAGATAGGAAAACATGCAACTAGTTTGCTTCGAATATTTCTGTGTCTCAACTTTATCCGATTGTGCGTTCATATGAAAAAGCTATGTAATCTAAATCACAGCCGTTTAACTGACAAAGGTGTAAAGTGTAAGATGTAAAAGTGTAAGGTTTAAACGTGTAAAGTTTAAACGTGTAAAGTGTAAGGTGTAAAAGTGTAAGGTGTAACGTGTAAGGTGTAAATGTGTAAGGTGTAAAGCGTAACGTGTAAAGTGTAAGGTGTAAAGGTGCAAGGTGTAAAGTGTAAGGTGTATAGTATTCGGTACATACCTTCACCGCTTCAACGCTAAATTGGAATGGCCAAGTTTTGTTCTTGAAGAGTCCATAGTCAAAGCTAGCAATGTCAAGATAACTTGTTGAACACAAACATAATAGATCCAGGTCAGATAGCGCAGATGCTCTGGCTGGCCCGGCTCTATTCTAGTGACACAGGCTTCACCCGATAGAGTGATAGTGTTATTTACTAAGTCAGTGCTATATTCTATTTCTAGGTGACTGGCGTGATGACGCAGGGACGGGCCGATGGTAACGAGTGGGTTACAACCTTTATGATATCATACTCAATGAACGCATACAACTGGTTCTACGTGAAGGACCAATACGGCAACCAAAAGGTAGGTCAAGAGAGAGCCAATAAAGTGAATGCCTGTGATACAAGGTTTCGTCGCTACCAACTGTGAGCAGTGTCCTGTACCTGTTTCTTACGGCATCCCGGTTCAGCTTTACTTACATGATAGTTGAAACCAAAGGAGCTACAATTCTACTTTTGTGATCAGAAGTACTATATATGGGCTCTTCTGAAGGTTTGCCGACATTGAAGTCTATGTTGAGACTGCTCCTCTGTGTCTCCATTGTACTTGAACATAATCTAACAGTTATCAGTGGCCACATTTCATGCTTATATTGGCTATATACAAATTCATTCATTCATTCGGGAATTTGAGAACGTGTTCGTTTATGAGCACAGAAAACGTTCTCGTTCTCGGAAGTTTATACTACCGGTGCTTGTTTCGATTTAAACATACGTGTATATCCAGTATAATCTTCAACAGCTATATTAAACTGTACAAATTCAAAACATATGACAAAGAGATTAAAACATGTTTAGATAAGCAATTTCTTTCGAGACATAAGACTTACTCGGACATTCTCATTTTCCCGCCAATGTTCTAAAAAGAAGGATCCTGCCCGCTTTCATATGTTGTCTTAACAAGTAATAATTGTTACACTGCGAAATTATACAGACACTGTGACACATGTTTTATCATAGCAAAACTGTCTTTCTGTAACATTGAGTAATGGATATAGTGTTTTTCATATATATAAACCACTTTACAATGATACTGAAGAATTACTAAAGAGTTCCTATAAATATCCCCGATGTTGCATACCTGTACGTTGAACCATGAAATGGCGTAAAAATAGCGCCAAATGTCTTATCAATCTAACCATTGTGTATAACGTTATTAACTTTTATAGCATTAGTGTGAGTGCATCATGTAGATCACTTACTTCCGGTTGTCATAATGCAAATAGGAAATTACTAAGCTTGAAATGAGACATTTTCCGTGTTTAGCCCTTGTATCCAGCTGTGGCACACTATGTCTTACTCGGCATATATGCCTAAGTAACGCTAAACTATGTGTGTATGAATATTCAATATTACCCGTTGGTGTTTATTTCAGATTTTCGAAGGGAACACGAATGCTTATTCCGTAAAGCATTCATACTTAGACACGCCCATCGTGGCCCGGTTTATAAAGTTCCATACGGTACAGTGGCACAGGCATCCCAGTATGAGGGTAGAAGTCATTGGATGCCAACGTAAGTTAACTTTAAGGTTAACCTTTTCCCCTCATATAGACACTTTCTGACGCCTCTGCAGCAGACAACTTTTTGAAAACATGGTGACAAAAGAAGAAAGTGCTCAAAACGAGCACTTTCTCCTTTTGCCATAATGTTTTTCACTCTTTGTCATAGTTTAACCAATCCATTTTAGAGATATTTATTTTGACAAAATACGTGTAAAGTCGTCTGCTGCAGAATTGTCGTATGAGGGAAGGGGTTTGAACAAATGAATGTGTGTGTTTATTTGTTTGCATGCTGTTTACACGGCTTTCAACAGATATGCAATAATTAGTTATGTTTTAAGGTTTGACCACATATCTCAAATCCGCAGCTGATGAATTTGAAAATATTAAGTCAAAAATAAGGAAACTCTCTTTAAATGAAGACGACAAATTGTATAAAGTTGGAAACATTATCAACTTCCACCCCTTTAGCCAACGTGAATTCAAAAGTAGTCTGCTGCACAGGCGCCAATGAAATGGTTAGAAAACACCCTACGGTCGTTTCTTTTATGATGTGACCTATCTCGTATTGAAGTGAGAAATATGTTTGAAGTCAAAGTATTTTTTTCACGACAACATGCAGCATTTGATAGCATTCACATGGTCTGTTTACCTACCGATTACATACCTTAAATTGTATAGATCTACCAAACACCTTTACCGTACCTGGTACCCGAACACAACCTTTATCAATAGTATCGTATACTATATATAATATCAATGTACAACAACACGAAATGAGTACCAATCTATTAACACTACATAGACTGCGAGGACAGTATATGAGCCGTCCCCAGTATCGACCCGGTTCAGCCTTAGAAATGCCGCGCAGGCTAACTCGGATGGACACTTTTCGCCTCTTGTGGATTTTCAGTTTCAGGATTCATTTCTCTATACCTCTATCCCATGGAGACGGAATGTGTCGGCCCGGATCAGTATGCGCGGACAGCGCAGGCTGATCTGGTCGATACATTACGAAGATGCCATAATGTTGGTTTTCTCGCGGGACGGCTCAGAAAAAGAAAATTGTTTTCATTGTTTGCTATCAAATTATTTCTGTAAATATGATATTAAGTACATGTTAAATTCACAAACCCACCATTGAAATAGTATATCAATTTTAACAGTGGCAAAAAGGTCCATCAGGTGTATTTTTATTGTTACATGTGGTATATGTTTGTTTTTGGTATACACATGGTCACTTCAATAACAGATTTACTAATTTACTCTAACTGATTGTTAACTTTACCTGGTACCCTATACAGTGAAACAGAAGTATTCTGGTGCAATATACCGCACACGCCATTTGAAAACATTTTAAAAGACAGAATGACAGACAGACAATATCTACTAATATATTCTGTTCAAATATATTCACAAGACATGCGAACATCAATTTATTTTATTTTATTAAATTCGAAATACCATAAGTTCTGTTTACCACTCTCCCACATACAGACCTTTCAGACGCCCTTGCAGCAGACGGACTCAAATCATTGTGGCAATTAGAGAAATTCCTCATAATGAGCCACGATACTGTCAACTCTATTCGATAATTATGCTTCCTTTTATAGAGAATTTCCATATATGCGGGTATACTTTTCATGTCGTCTGCTGCAGATTTGTGGTATGTGGGACGTGGTTAATTTAAGTATACATCATTAACACATTTTCTTATACTAAGATGTAAACATATACTATCTATAGTGTTTTAAAAACAGACAACGCGAAATTATATCAAACAAGGTAAATAGTTAACATTATAATATAAGTTACATAGAGATATGGCGAGCACATTCCACTGAAGAAATGAAGCAGAAATAATGCAGGCCAATATGGAAGTCATTCATTATATTCCGCAGTTAGATAGTCAAAATAATTACAATTCTTACTATTTCGAACAATAGATAAGCTTTTTGTCTGTGATTTATCTATGAGAAAAACAGTGAACATTCTGAAATAAGTACATACGAAGGGTCAAAAGAAACCAAGCTACAAATGAGCATTAACCTCTAACATTCAATGCATTTCCATTGAACACGAGAACTCGTTCACAAATATTACAACCAATCTGCAGCAGACGACCCCGAAAACATATGGGCAAACATGTGGAAAAATCTCTATAACAAATCATTTTGGCAAAAGGAATATTTGCTCACAGTGTTTTCGAGGGTCATCTGCTGTAGATGCACACACAAACTGAAGCACTATGGTACAGGGTTAAACTAAAATATGTCTCTGTCGGAATAAAGGTGTAGCTGATTTATCACTTAGTTTACTACTATCAGTGCGTTTAATTTTCAAATATGTGTGTTTGTATGCACATAAAAATTGCTTTTAACTATTCTGATGGTTGCACTATAATTTGTCTTTCGAAATAAATTGTCACATAAAGATGCTTATCCTTTGTGTTTAAACCTGCTGTCACTTTTCCGTTGTCTGTCCATCTATCCGTCTATTCGTTGCCATGCTATTGTATGGTCATAGCTTTGTTTCTGTTTGGCGGATTGTCTAGCGATCAGGAGAATAGAAAACTTTAGCATACCTTTTCCAAGTTATCTCCCCTTTCTAGTTCAACTCTTAAATGTCTGCCCGCAATGTACCCAAGATATATTTCCGTGTGTTACATGTCCGGTTATGTTTGTGAATGTCTCGTCGTGTTATACCGTCTAATGTCGTACTCTCGTTTAATTTACAGTGTGCAAGCAGCCTCTTGGACTTCCACCCTACGGTAAACTGACGGCATCAACACACAGAAAGAACGCCGGGTCCTGCCAGCCCGAGGACGGTAATATTCTCAGTCACAAGGGATGGTGTGCAAAGAAAAAGAAAGGTAGGCTATTTATTCGATTACTTCATTGGGTTAATTGTTAGCTAACTAGTTAGGTTCTTATTACGTTTATACATATACATCATGTAATACAAACAATGGGGATAAACTACCATGATTTAATTAATGCCGTTTACAACAATTAT
>JAUELF010000019.1:20563-42433 GCA_031471495.1 Clinocardium nuttallii
CCAGTTGTATCATGTAATACAAACAATGGGGATAAACTACCATGATTTAATTAATGCCGTTTACAACAATTATCCAGTTGTATCATGTAATACAAACAATGGGGATAAACTACCATGATTTAATTAATGCCGTTTACAACAATTATCCAGCGTCTAGTTCGCCTACTCACATGTTTACTAAATACTCAAGATTACACTGTATTGCATTATATGGTTTGTTGCATGAGGTTTTGTCACGCACTTTTCTATGGATCAAAAACCTCTGACAACGTTAATTGAATGTTAATAAAATAAAATGGCATTCATCCAAATAGGGGAAAGGAACATCTCTTAAGCCATTGACAAATATACAGTGGAAGGAATCTCCTTGAAAACTGTTACCTAAACTCCTTTAAAACTGTTAGCTAAATCCATAGAAATGTTGAAGATAAGGTCAATATTACAGACACATGATCAACGTTTGAGAGGACAGTCGTAGAATGACCAGTGTGAGCTATTTCTCTGTTTGCAAGTTATTGACTGCTGTAGATAGTTTTAGAAGTCGTCTGGGTCGGAAAATGGATTAGGACTTTGAACTCTTTCGCTACCAACGACAATTAGAGACTTTTGAAAGAAATGCGGTTTCAGGTGAGACAGCTCAAAACGAGATGTCCCGAAATCTGCATCGTTTATCAATTAGCTATATTATTTTACCAATTTTCCTGTTAGACGGGAAATGAAGTGGTCTAATTTTCAACATTAAAGAGTCGACTTTGTGAAATTGGACAGTGTAAGGGTTTAAGTGAAGGCATTCATCGCGGTAATTCATCATTTAAAGTCAGTGGAGCGTTCACGCCTTAAATAGACTCAGTTAGAATCGTCCCTCGGGGAGTTATTGCGTCAGGCTACAAAGGCATGACAGTCGATGGCGACGCGGGACACTTTCTCCTCTATGCTTATGTACCACGTGTGCAAATGGTTCTCAAACACATTGTAGTCAACAGTAATTTCTAACCGTGTAATGATTATTTATTTTTACTGAGATTCCGTCCACAGTGTAACATTTTTACTGGACAAAAACTGTGCTCTTGGTCAGTTTATATTTCGAAAAAGGATCGTAAAACGACAACATATTGAATTTGACTGCCTTCAGAAGAGTTGCTTAATTCAAAGGTCATGGGTCTTTCATCGCGAGGTTTCGGTAAAATAAATACATTTGAAGGAGGAGATACAGTTACATAGAATATTGGGATGCCTGTGATGCTCCCCCGTTGCGCCACTTTTCATGCATATTTTTATAAGGTATAAAGATGTCACTCCAGATACACTCGTTATGATATATAGCGAAACTGCGATGGTGCGACTATTATTCGAATATGAAGCTTTTTAATGGTTTCGCTTTGGTATGAACTATGAATATATTTTTTGATATTCAAGAAACTGTTAGATTTTTCTTAGTCGTGTGAACTGCATAATTTGCTGACGTTTACTTCTTTGATGTTTTAAAATGAAGTCTATGTTAAAACATTCTACAAATAGAGGCAAAGCGGGTGTATACGAGAAAAGTTTTAAGTTTATCTGATCACAGTCATTGTATTTTAAATTTTTAATGTATTGACATCGTTCAAACAATTGCCCTGAAATGAAAATAATATACTACATGCAGGTGTTCGGTTTTATAAATAGTATTGCCTGTGCTAAATGGAACTAGTTCGAGTTAAACGGTATATTCGAATTAGCCTAATTCGAATATACCGTTTAACTGGAACTAGTTCCACAACCATAACTGTCTTTTTAAAACAGCGTGTCAGTAGTTTTTGATTGCTACTGCTGCACGTTGTTATTAATATGATTGACTTGCTAACATAATAACATTTAAAACCATAGATAAACAACGAAAATGACAATACGTGAATTAATTTAGAATTTTACGCTGTTTTCTTGATATGGTTTTAATCACTGACTTGGTTTTCCTGAATTACACTAAAGTATAATGAATAACACTAAAGTATAATGAATAACACTAAAGTATAATAAATTACACTAAAGTATAATGAATAACACTAAAGTATAATAAATTACACTAAAGTATAATGAATAACACTAATGTATAATGAATAACACTAATGTATAATGAATAACACTAATGTATAATGAATAACACTAAAGTATAATGAATAACACTAATGTATAATGAATAACACTAAAGTATAATGAATAACGGACACTATATAAATGAGCCGTTCCAAGAGAAAAACCAACATGTTGGACTCGGCGTATTGTATCGAACCAGATCGGCCGACACATTCCGTCTGAGGGGGATAGAGTTATAGAGCAATGGTTTTTTTAAACAAAAAGATTCACGAGCGAAAAGTGTCAGCCCGGGTTAGCCTTCGCAGGATACTTATGCTTATCCGGATCGATACTTTACGCAGAATCCAAAATGTTGAAATAAGCATAACGTCGACGTGTAATAAGTTATTTATGGAACCTTTTCGACCTCGAGTTAGCGCGAGTCTATTATAGTATGTATCATGTCATGCTTAGCATTCCTACATTTAAGGTAACACAATGGACTTTTAAAAATCTCTTAGATAAAAGAAGTCAAAGGTTTGACCTTAAGTGTCCCCGATAGTAATTGATACGTTCGTAAACATGCTAGACCTTTTTCCTGTACGACACAAGGTATCAAAACAAATCGCACCAAAGGTAACACAACCGAACAATGTCGATTCTGATCAGTATTAGGAAAACAGGTTGGGATTGGTGAATAGGTTATAACAGCTAAATCCAAAAAAAGTCATATTAAGGCATAATTATTATTTAAATGCTGTTTTGGTCGTTGTTTAGCATTGCACATCATACTTAGGTTTTACGCAGTTTAACACTTTCCCACTTCAAACGACATTGAGTACATGTGTATCAAGTGGCTTTTAAAAGATTTGACAGTCTTAGTAAAATAATCCTGATGTACTTTTTTCTTCTTCATTCCAAACATTGAAACCGCTCTTATCGAAAGAAAAAACGTATCAAAATAAAGTTTAACATAAATTTCGACCGTTTTCATCATTGTATGAATATAAATATATAAAATGATTCATAATTAAGACAAACATCCAGAACCGTATATTAGGTGCCTGGTTATCCGTAAGGGTATCACATATCAATGGAGAACCAGTATGCTTTTCATTGGCTGTTTAATCTGATTGTAGGATCGCGACCATTATCCTGAAGGTCTAGGGATAGACAATACTGGTCACACTTGTCATTATGTCCCTAATCACAAGGTTGTAAATCTTTAAAAGAAATGTATACATAGCTGATACTATCTGTTTACAACACGTCTCTGTCACAAACAACCCTATTGCTGTAGCATTGAATGTTATTCTAATAGCAACCGTTTGCATAGGAATCCACCGTTGCCGTGTGGTAAGTGTCGGGGATTTGGAACATTGCAACCTGGTCCGAAACCCAATCGCGGCGCTCATGGTGGCACTTTTACTAGCCTGGTACTGGTTTTCTTACCTAAGGATATGCTGAAAAGGGCGTAAAAACACGATAACAAATCAACCTTTTACATGATAAAGAGAATTCTGCGGATACATGAGCTTGTGAAATTTCGATATATCGTTTGAACAGATCTGTCATTTGAATACAGCGTGGCTGTTCTGTTCTGGTTGCTCTGGCCAGTAATCAAATCAGTTGTTGCGCTGTTTTATTGAAATGGTTTCATAAAATGCTTGTATTTCATAATAACAAAAATAGGCGAGGGTAAAGAAAACCCAAACCATCATCATAACAAAAATAGATATAACAGAATCACGAAGCTCAAAATACGTGTATGTTAAGAAACATCTGATTTGGATCATATAAAATGCATCAATATCTATATTTTTCATCAATGTTCTGTATTTGGTTTTTCTAGAACACGGCCTCGGTTTTCAAACGGTTTGTCTCGGTGTTACAGAAAGAAGTCACATTTATCGTTAGCATGGATGGTTAGAAGTCAATGAAATATTCTTCACATATTTTCTCTTGCTTTCTCTGAAAGCTCGTGGTATTCCATTTACAATCACATGATTACTGCAAAACAATTTTAAAATTCTGTGCTCGCCTCATTACAACTCGTTAATTTCTCTTGAAAAAAAGTATTTTCTTTTCTCATATGTCCAACCCCCCACGAATCAGTACATTATATGTTCAGAGTTAAAGACAATATATTGCGGGAACTTAAAGGCATTGTCTCACTGAGATGAATTGTTCGAGTCCACATCGTAGGGTTTCGATCATTAACCCTTTTCCTCATATAGACGCTTTCTGACGCCTCTGCATCAGACGGCTTTTTGAAAACATAGTGACAAAAGAAGAAATTGCACAAAACGTGCAATTTCTCCTTTTGCCACAATGTTTTCCACCTTTTCCCACTATCCATTTATCCATTTAATTATAGAGATTGTCTATGTTTTAACAAAATATGTTCATAGTCTGTAAGTAGTCTGCTGCAGAATTATCTTAGCCTCTGTACAAACAAAAGTGGAATATCTACAACCGGTATATTCTACCTGGTATTTCCGGACATGTTGTGCAGACTTTCGATTGTGTAACCAAACCAAAGATTTTCTTGGTCAAGCAATAAGCAAGTTCACGACTTCGTGTATAGTATTGCGATAATACATTATTCACTAGCTACATTGAACTTATTCCATTTGTATAAGTTAATTTTGGTTAGGTCCATATGTCGTGTACAGGGAAGATTTGGCTTAGTGAAAAAACGATTTCAATGTAGCGTTAAATATTATAATGGGAAATCCATTCACGAACGATATTGAATATAGCAGATTTCTGGGTCTGCTGATGGAAATGCAAGCAAGCACAAAACCTCAAAGTGTGAATGGGAAATACTGTTGGCCTCGTTCCTAGCGTACAATATAATTAGTTTTGTAAATGGAAAGAAAATAAGGGATAACAAAACGTTTAAAGGTTATAGGTGCTTATTTAACAAGCTATCCTCTGTCACCTACAATCATTTGAGTCGTCTCGCGAGAAAACCAACCATGTGGTCTCTGCGTAAAATGTCGACCTGATCAGTCTAAACATGCCGTACAGGCTAACCCGGACATACACTGTTTGCCTCTTGTGGAATTTCTGTTTAGGAATCATTTCTTTATACCTCTATCCCTCGGAGACGGAATGTGTCGGCCCGGACTGATCTGGTTGATACATTACGCAGATGCCATATTGTTGGTTTTCTCGCGGGACGTCATTTTACGAAGTGATGAACTGAATATCACATCATTTGATAGATATTGCTGTATTTCTACGTTACATATAACATTTACAATAATGATTCAGAGGAATAGGTAATGAGAAGTAAACACGGGCTTCTTTCCTCCACAATATCTCTCTTATTAATCAACCAAATCATATGTTGTAGGCACTCAAAATAATCGTTTAATTGGTACGATTCTTTTGAATACCACATGTTGTTGAATTGTCCAATAGGGATTTTAGAATATAAATTTGTCCAATATATAGAGTTTTCATAATATTATTATTTACTTTTAGATTCCCAATGGTTACAAATCGACATTGGACCACCAACGTTGATAACAGGGGTAATCACGAAGGGCCGCGGAGACTCCAAGAAGAGGCACTGGGTAAAACGGTTCATGCTGTCCTACAGCAACGACTCCATCATTTGGACCAAGTATAAAGATGCCCACCACCTCGATCCTAAGGTAGGTGGCTGCATGTAATGTAATACTGTATATGTATATATACGTGGGGCTTCAGTTTTTGGTGTGAAATATCGTTGGTTTCTTTTCTGGGTGTTTTCCTTCTTTACCTCCGAATTCCATTGGCTCACTTTTATCACCTCGCCTACGGTCAGTATGTTTTATACACACTGTATGTGCAGTTAAGTTCCAATAGTCTTTGATTTGAAAAATATAGTTGACAATAATTTAGAATATATGCGATTCTTATGTGTGCTCGAAGAAACACATTCTTCGCCTGAAAATATTGTTACGGTCAAAGAACAGACGGACAGATGACAACAAAGAGATCCCAAAGTGAAATCCTGTCAAAATATTAAACAATACAAACTCTTGTCAAATTCTCGTAACAAGAATAATTCATTATCCCTAAAATGGTAGATAATATTCTCGACAAACTAATTGAACTTTCCCTTTAAATATATGAAGACGAATGTTAATTTCTTAAATATTTATGTCAGTAAGTTCACCATCGTCCCCTGTTAGGTGAAGATCAACTAATTGGATAACCTTCACATCTGAATACTGGTACACTTGATTGGCATAGCTTTTGCTTGTGTGATCCTTTCTGAACTTAGGGATTGAGCTTATGCTTGCGACACTGGTTGTTTTGGGGAATTTTCATTAATGTTCATTGACATAGCCTGTCGTTTTCTGAGGTTCATCATTAACTTATTTGTCATCAAATATATCATCGGCATCCACATCTTCATCAGCAATGTATTATCATTCGTTTAATTCATGTATTGGATTATAACACAAAGACGTCTGTTTGAAAGGTAAGTCGGATACTAATATTACTTGTCAAGTTGTCTAGCTCAATGAAATGTTTTACATAAAACTTTGGTAAAGAAAAAGAGATTCGCATTGCGCACTGTCGAATCGTTTTTGCGTGTATTATCTATGTCAATGAGATTCGCATTGCGCACTGTCGAATCGTTTTTGCAGTATCTTCTATGACAATGCCAATGTGTAAAGGTATTACATTTTGGCTTTGATATGGGAAAATATCGTTACCAATCAATCACAAAGAAGTTGCACGAAAACCTTTCCTATCTGTTTACAAACCTTTTTAGGTGATGTTACAGTTTAATTCATGAAACATATACGTGTGTTGTATCATGTTAAACGAGAGTTTAAAACAGAAACAACATCCTATCTGCTCTGGGTCTTGTTGCTGCTTCAATATGTTATCACGTAAAGGAGCACGGACTAGATATTCCAATGAAAGGTGAAACTGCGCAGATGCATAGGTTCGCAGCAGTTGTTACTCTGTTAACTCATTTAATAAGACCCTAACACACAAGAGGAACGTTGAAAACGTTTTGGTTAGTTAAAAATTGAAATTAAAAAAAAAAGCTATGAATTAAATTACGGGTCAGAGACAACAATTATTCAAGGTCATTTTTCAAAATCAGTTCTGAGTTATAATGCATGGGAAAGGGTTCGTTCTTATCTTTGTAAACATATGAGTGGTACTCTGTCAAACTCAACCTTAAAGCGTTTGCGAGATTGAAGATCCAGATCAGCAAGCGTATTCGCGTAGTCTGATCTGGCTCTGCTCTGTTCGCAAATTAGTCATAGATGATTTCAAGAAACATCTTTAAAGCAGTATACTGTTGCATCCTTTGCACGAAAGAACAGTCAGGTATTTTTTCAACACATGTACTAATTACGTAAAGGTTGGCTTTACTGGAGCACTGCTGATATTATTCAGTCGCTACATTAATCCTTATCCTAATTTACATTTTCAAACAACTTTTTCAAACACTTAATAGTCGTCTTGCAAGGCTTTACATTGATATCAGGTTGCAAGTGCGTTAACTATTTACGTTTCTTGTTTCACACATGTTTGACATGTAATTTAGTAATATTATAACACTTGCCAAAAAAGCTAAATATAATGTTAACGCTCGCTGTATATGTCAAACAAACACATTCTGCAGGATAAGGGTTATATGACTGAATAAAATATGAATCAGGTCAAGTTTGTCAATGGGTTCCAAATAATGTCGTCTAAAATTTTACTCCTGAATGAATTGGGCTCCAAATCAAGACTTGAATTTGGCTCCCGACCAAATATGTACTTCGGCACCAAATTGACTTGAATTTGGCTCCCAACTAAATCTGTGCTTGGGCTCCAAATCAAGTCGTCTTGTATTGGGTTTCTGATCAAGTATGGAATTGGTCTCCCGATTGGGCTTCAGAACATTTCCGTAACTGGCTATGAAATCAAGTCTGTAATTGGCACCCCAATGTTACTGTAGAACATACTATATAATGATTTAAATCTGTAATTGGAACCCCAATGCTACTTTAGAACATATTATATAATGATTTAAATGGATATACGGCTTTCTTTTCAGAATTTTCAAGAATAATTGTACATAACTAAACCATATAGTATATATATACATATATATTATGTTATACTGTACAGAAAGAGCTCAAACGTAGATAATATATCGTGTCACTGCTTTAGATGGTCAAAGCACCACCATGCGAGCTTTTTGTATTATCATTTTTGAAAACCTTTAACCTTATACGGTAAATTAGACTCTGTTAAGATTTTTACGCATGAGGACAAAGGAATGGGCTTTGGAAACAATTAAGCATTTTACGACGTATAAGAAAATATTGTGTGGAAAACAAAAATGTGTCGTATGACTGTTCTCCGATTTCCTACAAATATTTTCAGAGCTTGTTTGTAACAGCGTCTTCAAACTTCAGTTGTATAGGGTAAAAGGCTAATAAAAAACCACACTTGAACCAGAGCTTACAAACAAATTTGCAAAAATGAATATTAAATGTTGTGATATATTATACTATACATTGAATTGGCCATGTGTTGCAATGTACTGTGGACGCATATTCTATTTAAAAACAAACAAGTTAAGAACTCGTATAGTTCTATCAATTGACACTATGAACCTAATCAAGGCCTCTGTGCAAGGGTATGTATCACGTAAAATAAAATTTTCTAAACAGTTCGTTATATCATCTCAATATAAAGTGATCACATTTCTTTCCTGAGCCGTCCTACGAGTAAACCAACATCTGCGAAATGTATCGACCAGATCAACCTGCGCTTTCCAGGAGGCGAAAAGTGTATATCCGGGTAAGCTTAGCGGCATGCTTAGGCTGATCCGGACGATATTTTGTGCTGTGTCCTAAATGTTGGTTTTCTCGCAGAACGGCTTATATGTTCGTCAGCATACTATTTCTTGAGCGGCGCTCTGCGTAAACTAACCGTTAGGCGTTTTCAACGAGTGTAGATCAAGAAACTTCTGTAAAGATGTTACCATTTTGGTCCTTAGCATTGATGCGCAGCCTTGCTTGTTTTCACACATGTACGAATTACGACAAGGTTGGTTTCCCTGGACACCACTCGTTTATATCTTTGCACAGAGGTCAGATTCGGGTCAAGTGTGCTGGAATATTGTATAAATACGCAGAGCCTTAATACAAAAGTCATTCGAAGGCAAAACATACTCCTGCATACAGTTATGAAGTGCACTGTTAACACGATCTATGTTTTGGCGTGTGAATTCCTGATTGGCTATAGGATAAAACGGAAATTTATCTTTTAACCAATCAGATATTCGGTTGTTTATAATTTCCTAGACTATATTAAATATAAAGAATGGTTATTATCCCACAGTGACATTTCTTCCTTTTGACAGATGCCCAGATATATCCATGTAGCTAAATAACTTCTTACGCTTTCAATTAAAATACATGATTATCAAATTATTCCACTACAAACGAAATACAATCATCATTAAACATGTATTATACGGAGTAAGCATTATGGTCAAAGCAGAAGAGTGCGTCTAACATACAACGTTAATAGAAAAGAAAGCTTAGCGTAGTCTTATGGCTGAGAGCTTTCTAGCCTCGTCTAGGCATAATTCCTACTTCTTGCAGGTCTCTCTTCTGACCATTGTGCGGACCCTTATGAATAGATAACATCAGCTTTAAGCAGTAATTACTGACATACTACATGCTGTTGTAACTGGTGTGAAATAATATAACAACTAAATAACTATATACAATTTTAATAATATATATTAATATTATACAGACAGAAATCCTGACACCGTATATGAGAGAAATACAGGTGCATGGGCTTAGCTAGAGAACAGTAAACTGTTGTAATTTAATGAACACAGTAGAATTGTCTCGATTTTGACATTATTTTATGTATTATGTCAACAGTGTTCGCTTTTATTATTTTGATTCATATATCAAATGGTAAATTTCGACACAGCGTTACTCGACATATGTGTATTTATCTGATTAAAACACGCATTCGAAGTTCACCGATATTTTCTTGTGCGAAACAAAACGAACATGACAAGTTGAAGCCCTGTATTTTGATCAATGGTGCAAGGAAGGGATTTCTATCTGTCTTTTAATCTCAGTGACCTTATTTTGCAGATTTTGAGCTTTTACTTAACATATCGCCCAAACTCTTTTAAAAAAGGAGAACTCGGGCGGATTTATTGTGGACCTTCGCTAGATGTTGTTTATGTTTTTAAAAACCGGATATTATTTTGTTGTTTTCAACAAACAGTACAATTCCAGATCTATGTTGTATACTGTAACTGTTATGTTCCCGACTAACTTAAACCTGTGTCACCCAAATATCCTAGAACATGGCTTGTCGCCCTAGAGAATTTAATTTGCAGTATTTTCAAGATTTTAATCTGCTCACCAAATGATGTAATAAGAAATGCAGGAATGTGCACGCTCAAAATTTATCAAAACAAGCCTGCACTAAATATCACAGTGAAACTGTTTCAGCTTCACAAGGTTATGTTAACACCATGAACTATAAACATGCTATATTTATAACACGTCAAGTTGTTGTAATAATAATTGGTCACACAAACTGGTTTCAGTTTGATTTTGGTGCATTCAATTGTGCACAATTAATATATGCACATATTAAAATTGCTCCTCTTTCTGGCAAAATAATTGTCAGTTACTTTTCATTTATTTCTTTTGCAATCATATATCTTCAAGGAATCATGCCATACTTGCAGCTAAAGTACTGCATTCTGCATGCATTGCAAGCAAATGGAAAAAGGGTTTTGCACAACTGTTAAGGTACATAATATTTGGTAAAGGCAATTTTTCTCTTCACGCTCTTTTTTAACTCCCTCTTTTGACCTCCCTGACTGCCCCCGTGGGAACCAGTTTCTCTTGTGTGGTGTGTGTTGTTACTATATAAATGTCATGTCATGTTATCTCTGGAATGATGGTGGACGGCAAGGTGATCTACTATATCTAAACAATAAGTGAAGGGGTGTTTCATGGCTGACGATCTTGATTTTTCTAGAATGAATGGTTGTGGACTCCGACCTATAATGCGTCATCATCTCAATTAATTCCCGACCAGTATACGGATGAGGGATTGGTAAGACTAACGCAGTTTTGGTTGCGGTATATCATATTCAAATCTTATTTTCTTTCTTCGCACCGCCAATACTTGGCTTTTCGACTACCAAAACTAGTCAGTAGACAACATCCCAGATGTAGTTTTAATTGCTCTTCTGATGAGAGTGCTATAAGATAAAAAAATGTACATTATCACGCATTCATGAGTTAGAATTTCGTTAGAAGTTAGTCAGTTTGGAAATGAAGGTGCGAAATGCTAATGCAACCGAACTTTAAAAAAAATAAAATATGCGTGATTGGTCAATACTGGTGATCATTTATTTCTGTATTGCTTTTGAAGCACTTTAAAGAATAAAAGTAAGAAAGATATTACGTCCCTGGGTTGTTGTCTATGAAAGCATAATGTGAAAGCTATTTTCCTGTTTTACTGGATATTCTTTTGTTCGGAACAAAAAAACTCTGATATATTATACAGTAAGGGAGGGATTACACGCGACATATTTATTATAGATAGAACTTTAAAATTTATAAACTGCTCAATTAACAGTTAGTAACGGGAAAATAGCTTTCTTGATTAATTGCTGGGTTTTATTGTAACACTTCACGACGCTTTCTGATGAGCCAATGCTTTAATTGGGAACGGTTGTGCTAATAGGCTACTAAATGTAGGCTAAACAATTGATTTGCTTTCTTGTTCCCTTTTAAAAAACAAATGGCTCAAACGCGATTAGATATTCAGTGCGAAGGTTTGTCATTTTAGGGCTTATTAGTCAAAGGTAGAGCAAATAGTTCATCGTTTATGTGTTAAAATACTACATTTTTAAATCAAGTTACAACGACGTAACTTCTGTTTTGTTGTAACATGCAACAACACCAGTGTAACAGTAACAGAGTCATCAACTAGTAACTGTTTTAGTTCCATTTAATGAATTTTCGGGTGTTCTGTCAATCCTGAATCAAATGGTTTTCTTATAAGTAAGAGACATGACGACAATTCTGTTTATGAATCTAATAATTAAACACTTGACATGAGTGTTCATTCAGCCAAACATTATATGCGAATAAACTTAAGTGTAGTACTTAACCTGGAAAGTGTTGGACATTTAATTACAATTATAATACTTGGTTGTTTTTTCTATTTAAATTTATAAATCCCAAGGCCTAAATCAGAATTGATTGGTTATCCATTGTGTCCATGCCAATCATGTACCGCATATTAAAGACGATGTGACGATGTCTTTTTTCTGCATCCCGAATTCATGAGTTTTATGGGGTACTGTTCATCTGTTGAGGTCACCATAGTAATTGTAGGACGTTGACGCACATTGTCAGAATTAATGAAATTGTTACTAACTGTAGGAGCTTTTTTGTTAATTGGTGTCGGAGTGTTTTGAATAACGATTGCTCTGAAGGAATTTGGATTGTTTTATTAATAGATAGGGACCAGTTCATATACTCGTGATAGACACTTAAATAGTGCTGAAACACCACTTGCTTCTTGGGAATAAACGAGCTTTCAGGTACATGAGTGTATTAGTGGTAGAAATGGTCATGTTTTATATCGAGGTCAAACACCAGCCACGTTTATGTTATTGTATTTGTTTTAGGGAACACTTTTGTATCACCTTATAATTTATTGAGAAAATATAGTAGTGTTTTTGTAATTATATGTACGGTTTATGTTTTGAATAACTTTTTTAAAAAAATACCTTTTGAATAATTCAGAACCATCGCCCTGAATATTTAATGCGCAAACTTTTATTTTACCTTCTTTCTCTTAATGATTGATGAGTGATAGCATGCTTTCACACACTCTCTAACTCGACTAATAATATATATGAATAAATTGCTTCATTAGACTTTATATTTCTCTTGCAAGAAAGGCGTTTCTCCTCGTTTAGATACTTTAATATCTAGCTAGTTGTCATTTTGTCAGAGTCTTGTAGAAATCGTCATACGAAGTGACTTTTGGGGAGTGAATACCCTGAGTTTATTTATCGTTCAATCCGAATTGTTACACGAATGTTACATGGCTATAGCCTGGCCAAAGCCATATCTCTCTTTTACGTTTACACAATATGATAGTATATCAATACACCACTGAACATGTAATACTTATGAGATGTCTGAATTATTTTTATCAAAAGAATGACCATCGGTTATTAGCTTATTTGATCTTTGGCTGTTGAATGGTCTGAAAAATGCCTGTTAATTGGTCTGATCATGGTCCGTGAACTAAACCAATCGGTGTCTGATATCTGATCCGATCATTGACAGCTAACTGATCTGAGCATTGGATATTTACTTGTCTAATCCGACCATTGTCTGTTAATTGTTCTAAGCATTCGCTGTTAGCTGATCTGATCATTGGTTGTTAACTGGTCTGAGCAGTGTATGTTAACTTAGCTGTTCTTTGGCTGTTAAATGGTCTGATCATTTGCTGATAGCTGGTCCGAGAATGTGCTGTAAAATGGTTCGATCACAGATCATTGGCATATTCCTCTTAACTATGCAGCACAAGGTCGTTATGCAGTGTTGTTATTATTCATGTGCTTCCGTCGTTCCAATTAATAATTTAATCTAAACAAATTGTGAAATTTTCAGACGAAATAGAACACGTTTTGGAACGGATATAAGCAACTCTTCTTGAATGTTCAAGCATTAGTACTGTAAATGAACCTAACTTGGTGCACGTATCTTTCCGCAAAGTTACTCAAACGTAGTTTTTGCCTCGAGTCTGAATGAGATTAGGTTTCACTAACGAAATATCATGAAATAAAGAATTGATTTTGTGAGACTTTGAAACTGTAGGGAAGACTATTTTTCTTTTTTTGAAAGTAATTTTAGGACTGTTTTAATTCTTACGTTTCCATTTTCTTGATCAAACCTATACCTTCGTCAACATATTCCTAGATACGGGGGAGTCTATATGTGTTTTTCCCAAGCTATATCACTGTTATTTTTCAATCAAACCATATGCTGTGGGAACTCTAAAAGTGTATTCTCACATTATAGGGGTTCGGATGAAAACACGCCTCCTTATCTAGAACTCTGATTGTTACGATACTACCTTATAAAACGTCTTTCTTACACACTAATGAGTTGTTGATCAAACATTATCTTGATCACTCATTTAAAACCGCATGTCGCATGATGCATGTTGCATGAGCATGAACGTTTGCCTAGTCTTGTATTAACATGTCGCATGAATACCCAACATTAACCTTAAGTAACTACTAAACAAAGAGCTTACATCGCGCACACACTTCTCTCTACTCGCAGCAAGATACACTATGCACTCTAGAACTCTTCACATCTCACTTGTTTCCTAAATCGTCGCATGGATTAGACCGGATATAGCCCTTCACACACATGCGCACAACATCCCTTTAGTTTGATCACAGAGAAACACTGCACGTGTGTCATAAATTAATTACATACTCCTTAATTAATCTATTTATATCGTTGTTTGTAGATATTTGGCGGGAACAGTGACAAATATACCGAGAGGATACATTACCTGAATTCACCGTTTGTTGCCCGTTTCATTCGATTTTATCCTATTGAATGGAACAAGAAAATTGCCATGAGAGTTGGTCTTGTGGGATGTCCTTTCCAAGGTGAGTACCTCGTGTGATTTTGAGAGATTATTTGAGTTTTGTATCAGGTATTCAACAACTTTTAAAACCTGGTTATGAAATTGTGATTGTTGAGTGCAAAGTGTATACAAATTTTAATAATTCAAGGCAAACACCAAGCCCAAAGAACAACATACATGTTAACGCATATGTATATTATCCCAAATTACGAACTATCTCCATATCATTGAAACGTAATGGTGTTGAACGTCTTGAAGTGTTTCAGTTTGTAATATTAATTATGATGAAGTTTCTGCAGTAGTCCCTACATATAAAACGACTTTTTAGACTTGAAGCCTTTTTTTAAATATGTTTGACGCCGCTTCCAACAGTAATTACGTCGTATCGCGGTGTCTGATGGGTAAACCACCTATACGGTCGTCCAGCGCTCTGGTAACAATGCTTTACCTGCAACAGTGAGAGCCAAGGTGGAAAGCGAAACCTTGTGAGAACACATATGACCAAAGGCTAGCTATGTATATTTGAGCCGGCCCGCGAGAAAACCAACATCGTGGACTCTGCGTAAAGTATCGATCCGGATGAGCCTAAGCATGAGCCTTTATCCACCTGAGACGATATTTGTCGGTCCGGATCAGTCTGCGCAGGCTGATATGGGTCGATACATTACGCAGATGCCACAATGTTGGTTTTCTCGCGGGACGGCTAATGTATAAATAAAAGGTCTGAATGTTGGTCTTCGCACGGCGTGACTTATAAATATTAAACCGGTAAATAAATGCAGAGCGTTCAAGAGGCGTAATTTGTGTAATTCAAATTGTGGAGATCTTTCAGCCTTTATTACAACTGGAATGTAGGAATGTAAGATCTGTTAATAACCATCGATCATAAGAGTTGTTGATAGTTAAAAATGACGTCAAAGGTGCAATTTTGCCAATCTCTAGAAAAGCTCTACCTTGTTTTGATTAATATTTAAAACCCAAGCAAGGAATCAAGTTGAAACAGCTGAGCGGATTTCTTTAGTTTCAAATGGTTTATGTGGTTTGATATGCGAATTCAAATAAGACGATATTGTTTAAATTGAACTGAATTTAAGACAATATATTGACAAAGCTCGATACATCCACAACAACATATACATTGCACCTGTTTCTTGCTTCCTATTTAAAACGTCTTTGAACAGATAAAAGTGCAAATAGCAGAGTTTGTTACCACGTATATTAGGCACATGTTTTAGTGGTCTCGGTATGTTGGTACTTCATTTTGTGATTCAGTTCAAATCATGTTGAGTTACATCATAGAACATTCCAATCTGAATTCGGTCTGCACAAAGTCTAACTAAGGTAAGACGGCCTTTATTTAGCCTTTCGTCTGACAAAAACTGTGTAAATATGCAATCTGACCCGAGTCTTCATTAATTGGAAATCCTTCGAAGGTTTGTTTTCGTACAAATTGTGTTCATATTATAGTGAAGGTTTCTTCTAGAACACAACTCGGCTGGTTTTAATTTAACTTGTGCTACAATAATAATGACGGTATATAACTCATCTGTTGTTCATTCCACGCGAACTAGTGTGAAGGAATCGTTTGAAACATAACTTTGTCATGCATTCAAATTATTATCAAGGTATAAATACAACATCGCTTTCTGTTTTTCATTAATTGTGTTCAAATACCTTATATACATAGGTATAAGCTATGACATTAGCTTCAGATTTGAACGTGACGTATGCACAATGTTTCAGATGATACAAATGCCATCCAGAGAAAGCTTCTTTGGTTTCTTGTTATATGTGCTTTGATTAGTGTGAATGTAATATACAAGACACAGGTTTTCAGTATTCATAAGCTTTTAGTTTTTAGTTTACAATTGATTTGATGATGATATGATATACTATTTGGACTCTAATGTGACTTAATGTATCATCTAGTACATTATGTCCTGGCTTTCATGTGAATCTGTCACATAGCTTAGGTACCATATAATATTTAGTTTTCTGGTTTTCACGTAACGTGTGCTCAAGTTATTGTAAAGGTTTAGAAAATATATGATTTATGTATTTTTTATATAACTTGTTCAAATAATTTTAAGGGTATTCTTTCGAAAATAGCTTTTTTGGTTTCCATGCTACTGAGTCCAACTTATGGTAAAGTATTATCTGGAATACAGTTTACTTTTTTCCATGTAACTTTGTTCAAATTATTAAAGTATCATCTTAGACATAGCTATTTGGTTTCTAGCTATCTTTGTTAAAATTAGTGTTAAGGTATGATCTTGAAAATAGCTTTTTGGTTTCCATGTAACTTTGTTCAAAAACATTAAGGTATCATCTTAGACATAGCCTGGTCTTAGAAAAAGCTTTCTGGTTTTCATGTAACTTTGTTCAAATTATTAAAAAACATTAAGGTATCATCTTAGACATAGCTTGGTCTTAGAAAAAGCTTTCTGGTTTTCATGTAACTTTGTTCAAATCATAAAGGTATAATATTAGACATAGCTTTCTGGTGTTCATGTAACTTTGTTCAAATCATAAAGGTATAATCTTAGACATAGCTTTCTGGTTTTCATGTACTTTTGTTCAAATCATAAAGGTATACTCTTAGACATAGCTTTCTGGTTTTCAGATGATCTATACTAAGATTATGAAAGCCCGGCATATAGGACATAGCTTTCTATTGTTAATATATACGTTATTCATTCAGAAATTCAGGACTAGTTAAAATTTACCTTCAACGCGATCCAATCTTAAACTTTAGTGAAAGATCGCTACGCGAGATAAAGCGTCGACGACATACCATTCATAATTATAATGAACGCTCTGTGAACATCCTTAAACACACCAAACGTTTTGCAACAATCGACTAGCTCAAATTGAAATGAATCCATTCCCACGAGAGGTGAAACATTTCTAAAGTCTTGCCAATAGCCCATTTAAATCTGCATACGTTTGCGGAAATGATGATTGTATTTGTAGAAGGCGATATAAAAATTCAATCGATAAAGAAGCTTCCTTCTTTTTTAACAATATTTGATACGTTTTCCAAAGAGGTGAAAGGTGTTTATAGAGAGAGAGATATCTGGTGCGACGTTCATTACCGCCATATAGATATGAGCCGTTCCACGAGAAAACCGTAAAGTATCGAACCGGATCAACCTTAGCATGCAGCGCAGGCTAATTTGGACAGACACGTATCGCCTCCAGTGTATTTTCAGTTTCAGGACTCGTTACCCGATACCTATATCCCCCTGAGACGGAATATGTCGGTCCCGAATTAGCCTGCGCGAAGTGCGCAGGCTGATCTGGGTCGATATATTACGCAGAGATCATACTGTCGGTTTTCTCGTGGAATGGCTTATTTTCTTTCTAACATCATTCATCCCCTTTCCTACCATATGTATTCATGGTATATAGATAAACGGGGCTCCATGAAAACTAACCTTAATGTAATTATTACACGTTTAGAAAAATAATTGCTTGCGCATTCATACACAACTATCCAAATGAATGCAAAGATTTAAATGAGGGATGCCGCAGGAAAACAAACCCTATCGTAATTATTACATTTGTACATAGTCGGATCAGGCCGCTGATTTGGATCATATACACGAGAGTCGAACCCGTATACCAAATATCTTTTTCGGGGCGTTCGCAAAACGTGTTAAGAGAAAATAATGAAGGTGCGTATTCTTCAAAGGGTAGGCGGTGCAGTCTGCATATGCATTAGCATCGTTTAACGGGCGTGAGAAGGAAAATGTACAAACCTTTTCTAAACAGTAACAACGTATGTCGATATAAAGAATAAAGATTTAACAACATGTGTTTTCAAGTCGCATAAGAACATCTTTGCAAACTCTCTATAACCAATTGAAAACACAGCACTAGGCAAAATGGATTTTTCTTACGTTGAACAATTTCTCACTTTGCCACACAATGTTTTATGAAAAAAACACTTGCCACTTGGTATCAGAAAGTGTCTCCTTATGGAACAGGGTTAAATATTTGAAGTTTATTTAACGATCGGAGCTGTATCACTCTCATTTGAATACCGTCTAGATGGACTTTATTTCCGTGATGAACTTTCGCGACACTTTAAGCATTTCCCTCATAGACTCATTATGACGCCTCGGAAGCAGACGGCTGTTTAAAAACATAGTGACAGAAGAAACAATTTCTCAATACGAGCAATTTCTCCTTTTGCCACAATGTTTTCAACCTTTAGTCATAGGTTATCCATTCCATTATAGAGATTTTCTATTTCTCTGACAAAATATGTTAAAAGTGGAAAGGGTTAAAAACCTTTCAATCCTTGATTTGTAAAGAGGACTTGATCTGGTTCCGTGTTGGTGTCACAGGCTTCACATTGTCTGTAATAACAGTTAGATTTGTTTTATTGGGGGTTTATGCCGTTTTCAACATTATTTCAGTTATATCACAGCGACAGTGCTCTTATACATGATTGCTGGTTAAGCAAACCAGTACTAGGCTATGAAATGTGCCTTGCCCAATATGTACTCAACCATGACCACCGCGCCGCGACTGGGGTTCGAATCCGGTACACCCCGCTTCTAAATCCCCGACTTCTCTATCCAACAGTTAAAAGAGAACCATATTATAAAAATACAGATAGATAGACCTGTCAGACACAAACAAACCATGTGCGAGTGATAGGTGGTCACGTGACCGTTTTTTCTCCCCATCAGACATACCGTTTATGGTTTTGGCTCGGTAAATATGCGAGGTGTGAATTTATTCAAATTAACATCGTCAAGAGAATTTATTATACAATACACAGATAAATTAACGTGGCCCTTCATCCGGGCTAGCTAGATGAACAGTTTCTAGTTCGTGTCGTTAAAACTATATATCATGGGGCCCCGTGCATAACGATTGTAACTACAGCGTATTAGAATACGTAGTTACAACCGCTTTGCGTGAGGCCATCAATATAAACACTTTGATTTACCTATATAGCCAGTCCCTCGACTTGATGTTCTAATTTGGATTTGTTCCCAAAACTTAACCCTTTTTGACATAAAGACTCTTTCTGAGGCTTCTTGCTCATAATGAGCATTTTTTTCCGTTTGAAACATTGTTTTCAATTTTATTCAATAATTTAAAAAAATTCAGTTGAAGGGAGTTACCATATGTTTAACTAAACTATTTTCAAAGTCGTCTGCTGCAGATTTATTGTATGTGAGAAAGGATTAAAACATCTGTATACATTTGAACAAAAACCAAGCCATCTAACAGGTTCAAAGAAAGATTATTAAGCATTGTGGTAAACAGAAGCTCTATCATGAATGAAAAAATCTGAACTGCAGGAAATAAACATTAATAAATAAATGATGACATTTCTCTATATTGTTACAAGGTTTTATTTCCCTTTTTTTCTTTACGTTTACCTTACTAATATATCTAGTGTCGTATGATGTGAAAGCATACCAGGAGAAAACATGCAATACCTTGATATATAGAAGTATAGCGATGAAACTTGGTAGTAGCGATACAACTGTTGATTATAAGGAGTTCTTCATTTCCCCTGCTGCACGGGCGTCACATGTGTGTGTGTGTGTGTGTGTGTGTTTAGAGGGGGTGTCAGAGAAAGTATTACTTTCGTTTGAAAGCTTATACACCAACATATATTCACCCTAACGATTGAAATTTCATTGTCATGTGCGGGAAATGCGTTTTAATGTTAGACCCATTACCTATACCAAAGGCATTTAGTTCGATACCCACCGATAAGAACCAAACCATTTAGCGGATTGCAAAATCAATGTTTCTCCGTCATCGTGAGGTAGTGTTAAAAGCGTCCGCCTTGAGTACTGTCGGATCATACCAGATATGGTAACACTGGCTGACCTCATTGTTACACAGATTGCATTACGATCGATGTATCGATGTTAGGATAACTAATACTGATAGTAAAAGGGTTTGACCAAGTACATTTCTTATTTACCGACTGCGACATCCTTGTACAAGACTGTCAATGTGAACTTCATACACGCGTATATGCTTGCACTTGTACACAGAACGGTCTATATTACAGCCGTTTGTAGTGATTTGAGGTTTAACTGACAACCCGCTTTGACATCCATGTATTAGTTATATTACTGGCATAAAAAGCGGGGCTACACTTCCAGTTCTTCGTCAAACGAAACATCTTTGACCAAATTACATATATACACGCAAAGTATAGACTTCGAGTCTGCAATGTACGTGTAACGAAAATGACGTCTCAGGTGCAATGACCACGTGTACAGCCTTTCTGGAATCCGCCGTGGTCGAGTTATTAGCGTCGGGGATTTGAAACCGGGTGTCCCGGGTTCGATCCTCAGCCGCGGCACTACGGTCATGGTGGAGCGTCCTTAGAGGCAAGGCACATTTTCTAGCCTAGTGCTGGTTTGTTTACCGAGGGATCGTGAATAAGTGAACTGTCGCCGTGATATAACTGAAATTGTTGAAAACGGCGTAACCCCCCTTAAAAACTCCAGTCTTTCTGTGGAAGCCCTCTTTTATAGTGACATTGGTAGAGAGTGGTTAGCTTTTATACAAATTAAAGCAACGTACATCGCGGTTATTACCTGGATGGGTGACCCGCGGTGGATGAACTCCCTGAGGGACCCGGTACACGTTACATACGCAGATGCTAGACGCAACTTAAATGTCGCCCAAAGATCATCGTTATATTAAGACGATGATGAGTAGTGCAATAAACAAACCATTTAAGAATAGTCAAAAAGTCTGTCGATATCAAAAAAAAGATATTGAATGTGCACAATGCGAGAATAAATCTAAATATAGTTACATGGAAATTATAATTGGTACATGTCGTACCAAAAGGTCCCAAGAGGAATGTCTAAGTTTAAATGGACACCAACTGTTAACTTATTGGACCAATAGTTAAGATTGTATTTGTACAAAAAAACTTTTATATTCATGATATATTTGTTTGGACAGTAACTATCATGATAAGTCTGTGGTTAACACGTGGACGTGTCTGATCCTTCACCGTGATCACGTGCTGCAGTGACGTGTCTGATCCTTCACCGTGATCACGTGCTGAAGTGACGTGTCTGATCCTTCACCGTGATCACGTGCTGCAGTGACGTGTCG
>JAUELF010000020.1:0-29754 GCA_031471495.1 Clinocardium nuttallii
GTCAAACCTTTGCGTGCAATGCCTTTTCTCAGACACTGTGTATGCTGTTGCTTTGAAACTTCACACACTTATTCAGGTTTATTATTTGCTCGTTTATACGCCTGATAGAAGGTATTATCTGAGAATCGAGGTCGGTTTTGACATAACCATTTCTGTCGTTCTATTCTCTGTGCTGTGTGTGCTGCTTTAACACGATCATTACAATAAGGTTTTGTATATTAACTTAACCCATGATTATGTAGAATGCGATCTGAGTTTTGATGAACACGCGTAATAATATTCTCAAATAGATATTCGGTAGTTTTAGGAGAGTAGGTTGTAACATCTTAATCAAATGCTAATAAGTCAATGTGACGCCTTAACATATATGAGAGTAATGTATCACCAGGGTCCGAAACTATAAAACTCTGAAAACGTTATCCATGCTCAGAAACGATCTCCATGCTCCAAATAAGATTTCTGATTGATCAATTTGGAGAGCGAATTTGCTTCTGTTCAATCGGATACTTGAGCACAAATTCTGAGTACAGATTAAACCTTTATAGTTTATGAGCCATGACATTTATTCCAGTTAATTCTTTCATGACATGGTAGTTGGATATTTGTAAGTAATTTGGTAAGTAATGGTAAATGATCCGACACAGCACAGCGGGGATCTGCAGAGCAGTATTTTCGTAGGCAGTAAGCTTCATTTATACAATCTAATGTTTCTTTAGTTACCTTGAAGGTATATGGTTAATCAGCACTTTTAACGCTGGTAAGATAATTTTTCCTTATGAAAAATTAAAAACGCTTTCTGTCTTTGTGTAAGGATCCCATATGACTAAATAATAGTAACATCAACATTCATATCAGCGCAAACCACCACTTAACCTTCGTGCAAATACAAATCATATATAACCCTTGTAGAATATCAACGCACTCCGTGAAATCGTAGGTGGTATAGTTTTGCGGAGGGCATATTCACACAAAATATGGATTGGTATGGTATAGTGTTTAATTCGCTAAGTCGTAGGCCTATGATGCGATTGTTTGTTAGTGCATTTACATATTTCGATTGAAAATGCCAAGGGTTTGTTTACAAGGATGCTCACACCTCCTTTACCATAGTGGTATGCATTATCTACACATGTAATAGCGTAAATGAATGTATTTTACGTCATTGAGCCATATGCTTTACGTGTATATATACTTGTAAATGGCCATTGGTACTGATGTGCCGATTTGCCTGAATACAATTGAGTTGAGTTGAATGTTATGGAAAAGGAATCCATTGGTAGACCATGCTGTTCGTGAACGCTATCTCGTGGTAGAAAACAGACTGACGATAGAACTTCAGCATTTGTCGTTTATCGTGGAAGCATTTAAGTGTAAAAATAACTACTTGTGGAAACAGATATGTTTCTCATTATAGGACAGAACTCCCTTCAGATTGTCTTTAAACAAGGTTACCTATGAACTTATCATGAGAGAATAAACAGCTCTATGTATGCTGTATTTGCAACGAAGAAAAACAGTTCATGAAGTAAGACTGAACTTGTAAATTCCGTGTGATTTATATAACGATATTTGTATTTGCTTTGTTAAAATATGTTGAAATGTAATTAAAAGAACAATAATAACTTCATATCTGCTTTTTATTTGTGTTTGTTCATTGCTAAACTAAAATATCAACATAATTGAGCCTTTCCACGAGAAAACCAACATTATGGTCTCTGCGTACTGTATTGACTCAGATCATCATGCACAGGCTAATCCGGGCCGACACATTCCGTATTAGGGGGACAGAGGTATTGAGGAATGATTCCTGAAACAGAAAATCCCCAATAGTCGACAATTAGCTACCCGGGTTAGTCTGCGCAGCATGCTTAGGCTGATCTGGGTCGATACTTTTCGAAGAGTCAACAATTTAGGTTTTCTGGTGGTATGGCTCATGCATATTTTAGAAAAGTAGTTCCGGCGATTAGTCATATACATGTAAACAAAAGGTTTATCATACCAGTAGACATGTAAACACAAAGTTTATCATACCAGTGTTACATATCCCATAATCTGTTCATTGCAAGATATGTACTATAATGTTTAGGTAACCAAGAATTATTGATATTGAATACATTGGCAAATAATTCTTAGTTATTACTAAACACGATATTTTGAATAATACAATTTCCCTATACTCAGACGCTTTTGGAATATAATTTGCAATACTCATTGTTGTTTAACGCAAGGATATATTTGCAAAACTTAATATGTAACTTGTCAATTTCAGAAAATTGATAAATACCTAAGACTTCGGAGGCAAAAAGAAGAATATGTGCTACCATCCTGTCAAAAGGATGTAATTTAGCTAACTTATTACGCTAAAATAGTACAAAAAGAGCATTTATTGCTTTTAAGGCTTGTTCGGAAAGGGCTTTTGCTGTGCTATTGAAATTTCCATACTTTGTAAAGTGGGTGCCAAGATAAGTGAAACTGTCCACTCCTTCAGCTATTTCATTATTGATAAACCAATCATACTTTGAAGATTGTCTTCCTTTTTCAAAAATACAAATATTAGTCTTTACATTTATGGTTAGGCCCCATTTTGTATAAAATACGTACAGACTATCTAAACGGTTCTGTATACTAGACTCATCCGTCGTAAAAAGAGCAATATCGCCAAAGACTCGACAATTATCAATTCTCCCAACCTCGTCAGATAAAATCCCCTTGTTATTCAATGGATACGAATAGTTTCAGCAAGCTTGGTAGTAACATTTGTGCCAAATTATGTTTTCAATTCGGGCCATTCTTTTGGACAAGAAGAATTTGTTAAGTCTTTACAATACACATATAAGAAAAATTGTTGGTCATATTTGTCAATGGATAAGAATAATCTGAACAATCTTGATAGGGGGTCACCCAAGGAGCATTCGTGCTGAACTATTTTTAAATCGGGCACGTAATTTTAGACAAGGTTTTTTTTAAGTTTGCACTATATATACATATAAGAGAACAAGTACTGACCCCCTGGTTGCCAAGTTTTACAGCGAATCGTGATACTTTGACCAATCTTGGTAGAGGGTCTCCCAATGAACATTTGTGCCAAATTATCTTTAAATCGTGCCAGTACTTTTGGACAAGAATATTTTTAAAGTATTTACAATGCACATATAAGGGAAACAAGCTTCATTATTTTGTCCTTCGTGATTTATTTTGTTTATACAAGAAAAGTGTCAAACTTTGATAAATTAGGTATTGGTTATTGGCAGGCAATCTGTGGTGTTTCTAACATTTTTGGTTTGGTTTGTTTAAAGGTCGAGTATTCATTGTTTCAACAATGTTTGCCCATATTAACCATGCCATATATTTTCACCTTACATATGCCCCTTTACCATTAGTACTTTCAGCGCTTTGTTTGTAGTACCAGATAGCCATTATGCTGTTAACTTGAGTTTGTTGCTTTTTCTTTTATACAATATCAAAATCTATCTTCATTGTGTGCGTATTCAGATTATCCTAACACATCACACACAAGGACATGCGTTACCCGATTCAATTTATATATTCTTTGATTTGTCAGGAATGTAACATATGCTTTTTGTTTACCCTCGCCGTGCAGAGAAGCCGATTCAACCAATGAGATTAGAGCTTTAAACTAGCACTCGCCTAACACTCGATGTGTTGGGACAATCTCACTGACGCACAGCTGTATTTCATTTGTGTGAACAATGTATATGTTAGGGCGACAGCCAACCATCTGAGAATATGCTGTGCAGCTGTCTTAATCCAGAGCCCAACAAACAATTCTTCTCCGTACACAACCGTTTACAAATACATAGGAGCGTCAGACAGTATGGCCTCTGCGTAATATATCGACCAGATAAGCCTGTGCAGTCCACGAAGGCTAATCCGGGCCGGCACGTTCCATCTCAGGGACATAGAGGTATAGAGTTTGGGTTCCCGAAACAGAAAACAAACAGGAGGCGAAAAGTGTATACATGTCTGTGTTAGCCTGCGTGGCACGCTTAGGCTGATCCGGGTCGATACTTTACGCAGAGTCCACAATGTCGGTTTTCTCGCGGGACGGCTTAAACGCTTCCTTTTTGCGAAATGAGGGAATTCTAGAACTACAGGTGTTATTCTTTTTCGAACGACAATAGTACTGTACCAGGGCGCCAGCATTTCGTACCAAAGGTTCCTGTTTCAAATCCCGTGATGAGCGGGATCTGCCATTGTGATGTGTCGCGAGAATTTGTTATGTAACCAGGAAACAGACACCGAGTGTGATTAAAATAAGTCGTGAAATCGATGTTAAATACATGCGCTTAAAATAAACTCTCGTTACCATTTAATTTAGTCCATTACTAAGGACACCTGACGAACCCCTTTTCACCTGGCGGGGCTCCATTATCTGATTCATTATTCACGTTCAGTTGTATAGAAACACCTCTATTGTTTACCTATCTGTTACAGCATCTTTGAGGCATGTCATGATAAGGTTTTATTTACAAATAAATGATCTGTAAAACGAACGGCACGCTTACTACAGGATTATCTTGGCAGTGATTCAGAGATAACCGGATTACGGAACAATCGAAATAAGATTCTTAGAAACCGGTTTGATCTTTGAAGTTAATCAGGTTATCCTATTATAAGGATTGTCCTTCTGTGAGAAAATGGGTATTGTGTTGTTGATAACAATGAGGACGTCAGTCGACCGCCTCGGTTTTTCTTTTAAACCTGCAGATCGATTCGGGCACTCAATTTTTTCTGTTGGATGCTGTCAGAAAAAAAGGTTGCATAGATGGTACTTGAAAGAAAAAAGACTCCTGTAAGAAGACCGTAGAGCAAGACCAACACTGTTTGAGTAAAATATAAATGAGCCATCTCGCGAGAAAACCAACATAATGGCCTCTGCGTAATGTATCGACCCAGATTAGCCTGTGCAGTCCGCGTATGCTAATCCGGGCCGACACATTCCGTCACACGGCTATAGCGGTATAAAGTAATGATTCCTGAAACCGAAATTCAACAGGAGGCAAAATTCGACCATCCGGATAATTCTGCGTGGCATGCTTAGGCTGATCCAAGTCGATACTTTGCGCAGAGTCCACAATGTTACTTTGATAGAGGGACGGCTCAAATCTCATTGAGAGGGTTAAATTGAGCTACAACAAATACACTCATACCCACGACCTTAACCAAATATGCGTTGTCTGATCAGGATATGTACTGTTCGTCGTATATAGTGATACAAACATCCTGAGAACATTTAGAGAAATATTATCCCAAAACTGAACACACACTTCAATTCAGTAATCTGATCTAAGTTCTCATAACAATTCCCCCACTTGCAGAAGCAATCTGACCGAAGTTCATTTTCCCCATCTGCAGAAGCAATCTGACCTAAGTTCTCATTACATTTTCCACACTTGCAGAAGCAATCTGATCTAAGTTCTCATTACATTTTCCATACTTGCAGAAGCAATCTGACCTAAGTTCTTATTGTATTTTCCCCACGTGCAGAAGCAATCTAACCTAAGTTCTTATTACATTTTTCCCACTTGCAGAAGCAATCTGATCTAAGTTTTCATTCCATTTTCCCCATTTGCAGAAGCTATCTGATCTAAATTCTCATTACATTGTCCCCACTTGCAGAAGCAATCTGTCCTAAGTTCTTATTACATTTTCCCAAATTGCAGAAGCAAACTGACCTAAGTTCTTATTACATTTTTCCCACGTGCAGAATCAATCTGACTTAAGTTCTCATTACATTTTCCCCACGTGCAGAAGCAATCTGGCCTAAGTTCTCATAACATTTTCCCCACTTGCAGATGCAATTTGACGCACTTGTTGCTGACGTCTTTTAAAAAATATGATGAGGTTTTTAAAAAATTTGCCACAATATTTTCAACTCTAATCATTATAATGATAATTTTATTCAAAATGATTTTCAACTTTTTATCGAGATGATTTCAAAGTCGACTGTTCAGATTTGTTGTAAGAGGGAAAGGGATAATGGTTAAATGCAAAACCTGTCATTCTCTGATCTGGCACCAACAATGTTCCACACGTATCCACAGTCAACCCATCTACAACAGATGACTTATGAAAACATTATTCAAATAGAATAAATTGCTACGCGACAATATTTGAAACTGCATGTATATTAAATAACTATAGAAACTTAAATTACCTTCTATCTAACTGATTTAAACTTTTAATCATGTTGAATTCCTGCTACACGTGCTTTTGGTCTGCATGATTTGAGAATCAAGGTTAATTGTGACCTGTCTAGGTGAATTGTACATTGGATAATAGAATGTGCAAGCTCAGACACTGGTCTTTAATTGTTGATATTCCGGGAACATGCATCATAAGTAATGTGTACTCCGTCATAAGGTAGCAGGAGAGTCGAAGAAGGGTAAATGACTATGGATAAAAAGACATACTTTAAATCACGAACAGTGCAATACAATAGCCGTACCGGTTGTATGATAGCAACGGCTACTGGAAGCACATATACAAAATGCCCTAGTAAAATTAATTGTGCCAAGATGCTTGAACATTAGCGGGAAAACATCGAGTAAGTAAGGTCATAATCGCATTAAAAAACGGGGTCTACACCTGTTTATATAGACACGAGTCACGTTTGCGGTGAGAAAAAAAAAACAGAAGTTGGTGCCCGTCATCATACCTACTGATACCTGTAGCCGGGCAAAACTGTCGAACTAAACAGTAATCATTATTCCTAGATAATCTCGCTGGTTCAAATCTAAGTGAATTTATCAACTGCATTTTCTCAATGAGCCATCCAGACTTCTGATTTTACCCTTTCCCTCATATAGACGCTTTCTGACGCCTCTGCAGCAGACGACTTTTTGAAAACAAAGTGACAAAAGAAGAAATTGCACAAAACGTAAAATTTCTCCTTTCGCCACAATGTTTACCACTTATAGTCATAGGTTATCCATTCAGTTTTAGATATTTTCCCATTTTTAACAAAATATGGTTCAAAGTCGTCTGCTGCAGAATTGTGGTATGAGGGAAAGAATTAAGGAATTGTAAATGACCTTTCCCTATCATGACAACAGATAATGTAACATACGGGGACCTCTGGTCGCGATAATGATTGGGCACATCCAATAAAGTTATTAATGACCTATTGACAAATGCAAAAGCGTCCTTTTGATTGGCTGTTTGAACGAGGTGTCAAAACCTTTTTAGCTCTATCTTGTCAGTTGTGCCATCACCATGGCCTTTGAATATTCCGAAAGCGGCGATAATGGTCAAAAGTGATAGATTAGCGTAAAATGCAAACAAGTGCCGGGACATATCGCAGTAAATGCAACCCTTATGTCGTTTCTTTGTTAATCATTTCCACGATACAGTCGTTTTCTGCCTCATACTATACTATTGGAAACATTACGGCAAACTGAGGAATTTGCTATCAAAATGAGAAAGTTCTCCTTTTGTTACAATGTTTTAAATTTTATTGAGTAATTTTGGTTTGCATTAAGACGTATTCAATATATTAGAGCAATTGTTTTAAAGTCGATAAATGAATGGCGAATAATTTATTCATGATATGAGAAAACCAGCATTATGGACTCGCGTAAAGTAACGTTCCGAACCAGCTTTAGATTGTTGCCTAGGCTTATCCGAGCCTACACATTCCGTCTCGGTGGTATAGCGGTATAGAGTCATTATTCATGGAACAGAAAATCCACAAGAGATGAAACGTGTCTGTCCGAGTTAGCCTGCGTGGCATTATTCAGCTGAGCCGGGTCGATACTTTACGCAGAGTCCACCATGTTGGTTCGCTCGTTATTCGGCTCATATACATTATTCGCAATATTGGTTTATATCCATGCAAATAATGAAACGCAAATGTTGTTCAAAATGGTGTTAACCCTTTACCTCATACGATAAGTCTGCAGCAGACGACTTTGAACGGATTTTGCTAAACATAGAAAATCTCAAGAATTAAATGGATAACCTATGACTAAAAGTGGAAAACATTGTGGCAAAAGGAGAAATTGCACGTTTTGTGCAATTTCTTCTTTTGTCACTATGTTTTCAAAAAGCTGTCTGCTATATGAGGGAAAGGGTTAAGCAGAATGATGGATAATGAATCACTTTCTCTCTAAAAAAAACCAGACGAAATTCCTTGTCTAGTACTTGTTGGTTTACCAATGTATCATGAATAAATGGACTGTTTTCTTGATGTAACTGAAAAGTGTTGAAAAATGCGTAATCGGTTAACGAATGACGTTCACTCTCAAGAACTTGTAGCAAGAAACCAATCATTACTGGTTTTGCAGTTAAGTTGTTTCCCCGTATGGCACCCGCTGTTGCTTTTAACGTTTATATTGAGCAGACGATCGATTAAATCGGTGTGGGAAAAGGGCAACTGTATTCGAAACTGTTGCTATATGATGCAACAAGTAAACGTTAAAATGTGTTCCATCATCAACAGTACGGTTAGTTTTGTAATGCCTGTCTGTCGATTTAAGCATATTTGAAAACATAATTATATTCAGTTATTTTCAATTCATTTAAACTGATGTATTGTTTATGTAGCATTTCGGTAACTCAGGATATGGGGAAAATTATTAGATACACTAAAGTGATATGAAAACGGGATTTTTTTTTGTCATTGCCAGGTGGCTTAAATGCTATATGTTATGTTAAATGTTATATGCTTAAACATATCCGGGCAGGACAAATTTACGTTACAGATATGTACGTATACATACTTATGCCAGAACGAACATTCTGATGCAGTTGAACATATGCTCATATGCATTACATAGAGTGTTATGTCAAGCACTTAACACATTCCAGTTACCAAACACTTCGTTACAATAACGTTCTGCAAACAGGAATTACTACTACAATCGGAACACGTCACAGGAAAATCAACGTTTTTGCCCTAGCGATCACCCTACGCATGCGTGCATTTGAAGATGAATTTCACTTTTTGTTAGTATGTCCAGTTTATTAAGAACCTCTTGTTTTATATTTCCAAGATGTCTGGACAAATTCATACCCAGCTACAAGGTTGTCTTATGACATAATGCGTGAATGTAGACCCATATACGTAAGCTTACTGATGTAGCATTTTATTGATGTATTTAAAATCATTAAATTGCTTTTAGACGAACAGGTGTCTGGTTAAATAATAAAATATATAGCATATACTTAATTGTTCTACATTTGAATATCTTTTTATGATGTCACTCAAGTAAATTTATTATGAACATGTAAAGTTTGTATAATCCTATCGTTGACATTGATGTTTTTTATAATTTGGATGTGATAATTTCAAAGTCGTCTGCATATTATTCCTGACAGAGTAATAGAGTACAACCTTAACGGCTTAGAAAGAAATGATGTATTTAACAAAAATCAAAATGAAAATGTTAAACAGATGAGAACATTTCAGATGTTTGAAATAGGAATATACAATAATAATATTATTGATAATAATTCAATTCAATTAAATCCTTTATTGGCTACAATCGATAAAACTTGTATTTGGCCATTTACAAAGTTGGAGAATATGTCTTAGACAAAAACAAATATAACTATACACTATGTCAAATAAATAATATTTGGTATAGCAAATGAAAAAGGTACACAGTAAGAATATGTTACGGAACAGCAACTAGCTTTATTACGCCATCGCGAATAGAATAACCTTCCGAAACATATATACATAGATTAATTAATACTGTCTGTTTTGAATAATAATACAATCTAAAGACTGAACATTATATTAACTGCACAACAAACGGTGTATGACTCAGAATGGGCCATGGCTGTTCTTAATATGGTAAACGTTAAGTACATCACTCGTGTGTTTTTTATTATCACTTTTGATAAACTCGTTAACTTAGCTGTATATCGTTGAATATAACACTAGAACAATCCACTCAAAACATATGTAAATTCTGTATGTCTTGTGTGCAAGTTTTTTAAAGCGCGTTTGATTGAATAACCTGCAAGGCAATTCAACTATTGCTTCATATTGCGTTGGTATCAATTCGGAATTGTTTTTAGTAAAAACAAGAACAATCGAGCATATTATTTGACTTGAATATCAGAAAGATTTTGTTAATAATCAAAACAAACAGTAATTTCCAATGAATTATAAAATTTGGGTAATAATGTTGCAGCATATCTAAGAATTCGACAAGATATAGAATCGGCTAATAGCAATCATTTGAGATATTGGATATTAATGGTTTACTTAATTAAAGAAATACATTACTGCTGAAATGCTGTTTGTCTTTTGTCCTTGGTTTGGCTTCTGTTTGAAATCAGTATGTTGCATATTTCTGTTTCCAATTCCAACTGATTACCATTCAAGGAGACATCTTTTATTAATTTTGGGACACATTTATTTTTTGGCGGGATGTTGTATATAAAAGAATTCGACAGCTCCTTGAATTAGTAATGCATTATAATCGCGAACCAGTTGTAACATTGTTCAATAAGAACATTCTCTTTAAAAGATATAGCATCGGTAATCGCGTGTAGGTTACGCGTGTTTGTGTATAGAACCACGTGTCAGCCTCTCAGACATTATTGAATAGTAAACGGAAACGATGGAATTAACTTGTTTATATCTTTATCCCAGTATCAACTACTAAATCATAACAATACTCTATGTGTTTACCGAAGGGTAATCGGCCATCTCCATCCAGCTTCAGTAAATATATTATCAAGGTCGAGAATAGGTCACATGACTGGAGATTACGCGTGGCTCCCAAGAGGTGTATAAGTTTCAGTTGACGATAAATAACAGAAAACTGATCATGTTTTGCTCTTAAATATTATATTTCATAGGTTTTCACTGATTTATTTTTCATTTCATTTGTCTATAATCTAGATCATTTGTTTAACATCTAGGTCAAAACTGAGGTTAATCACTTATCGCCGAAAAAATATTTCTCTCATCTATGTTTATGTATAATCAATAATGCATTAAACACTTTTTTCCCGATCTATTTAAAGGTTATTCGCTTATACATAAGCGAGGTATATACCTACATAACACCGTCGTATGTCGTACTACTGGTGGTATCATACATGTTGATTGCCTATCAGAGTTCATGGAGCCAACTTTTCAAGGAACTGTAACGCGGTTTTATGAAAATATTTAAAAGAAAAATAATTGATAACGACAACAACTACAAATACGAAACAAGAACAAAATAGTTTTTGATCGAATTTAAGTCTTTTCCGCTTAAACATTAGCCCAATATAGCCTCGAATGACCCAAACTGTTCATTTCGTGTATGTCGTTCGTGTGCCAATTAAGAATCTTATACTTTGATAATATTATTAATTGATTGGTTTTTATGACGCTTTTAACACTTTGTTAGGGCGTTCCCTGTGTATGTTACCAGTAATACTGGTCCTTTTTATCCTGAAACCGGTCAGTCGGTCGTAATGCTATCTCCGCAACGCTGAGCTCAAAGGAGGACAGCCATTACTACCATTTTTAAGTATTTTGTATGATCCAGACGGTGATCGAACCCAGAACCTCCCGCATCTGAGACGAAGCTTTACCACTTCACCACCGAGGCGGTTTACTCAATAATGATATCATTTTTATGCTCAAAAGGTCAAGGTAAACTTATTTATAAAGCGGAAGAGGACAGAAAAAAAATCATAGTCAAACAATACAAATAATAATAATGGCATGGTACACATTTGCATGTATAAATAATATTATCAGTGTTAACATACGTGAGGTGCACGTCCTTATATATCAATTATATATACAAAAAAATAACTGTTTACTTGATGTTATGTAAATATATGTAGTATTAGTAGTTTTATATTTTATTAAAGTGACAGGTAATACAAGTTGTACATACAATATGATAATACAACAGTTTAAGATTCACATTTGTTAGTAATTAGTGTACATATTGGGCGTATTACCCAGCCATACAAATGGCTCATGGTTTATGAGTCACTAGATCAATATAAGTACTAATAAGAAGTGTTAATAAATGATAATATGATATTATGAGTAAATATTAAAGATAATTAAATGTTGTAAACTATTTCAGATCTTTTCAAATAACAATTTTGTATATATATGGCAGTTTTCTTAATAAGTAGTTTATACGTCAGCATATACTTCAGCCGTTCGGCAAATGTCGTCTTCTATTAATTTGATTATTTGATTATTTTATTGGGGGATTATGCCGCCGTTTTTCAACATTTATTTTTTTTACCTAATTTTAATACTTTCGCTAAAGCATTGAGCGTTTTTTCTCTATCTATCAATAATGTATCATTATTTCGTTTATACATTAGCCAGGTATATATACCTACATTCCATCCTCGTATGTCGTGAAAAATAACTACATGTATAGGGTTGGTTGAATCATACATGTACGAGACATGTTGATAGTCAATCGTCCGGCCTACCTTTGCAAGGAACTGTATCGCGGTGTTTTATGAATATATTTTCAACATTGTTTCCGTTATGTTACCGCGACAGAACACTTTATTATGGTTCCTGATGTCGAGCCCCGGTAGCTCAGTCGGTAGCGACACGGGCTGTCAAACCAGGGTTTGTGAGTTCGAATCCCGGCTCGGCCAACTTTATTTCCGACGTATGACAAAAGTCAATGCGTCATTCGTCGTTCACCAATTGGCTAAGTATATGTGGAAAAGCAGCCAGTTGCTTGGGAAGATTGTTGTGTGGAGTACTGGTGTGAGAAAACCAGGAAATAATTGTGTAGGTGACTTGCCGCCGTGATATGACTGAGAAATTGTTGAAAACGGCGTTAAACCACAATCAATCAATCAATCAATCAATATGGTCCCTGAGTAAACAAAGTAGTACTAGGTATGGAATGTGCATTGCCAAAGGTCACTCAACCATGACCAGCACAAACGTCTGTGTACAAATATAAATTAAAATATTGTCAAAAAATAGAAGTTTAATATATTGCTAATTATGAGCAATTTAGTTCTTTCTCTACAACGTGTTCAGCTCCATATGCGTCAAAGGTCGCTTGAATCAGTCTAAGTAGTGTTTTTCTTGATTTAACCATACCTACATATATATGTGTCGATCAGCATTCATCTACAAGGTTACGATGGCTTCTGTTAAACCTTGCTAAACATTTTTTACTTCTAATTTCGATATACATAACAAAATATTTCCAGCCATGCGGAAACACGACTGATGAAAGTTAATGGAGGTACCTAGTTAATGGCTACGAACATGAATTATGTAATGTACTCCTTTAAAGATATGTAAATTCATAATTATATCCAACCGAACTATGTCGCCATGACTAATTGCCTAACCATGACATACCGTGTGCAGTTACTGGATGTTTGAGACCGCCTCTGTTGTGTAGTGGTAAAGCTTCCGCCTCGGGTGCCGGAGGTCGCGGATTCGATCTCCGGTCGGGTCATACCAAATACTTAACACTGGTAATAACCGCTGCCCTTCTTGACGCTCAAAGTTGCGGGGTTAGCATAACGACTGACTGACTTGTGTCAGGATACATGGACCGGTAATACTTGTAACATAACAAGGACACGCCGTGGTATAACTGAAAACTGGGTTGAAAGCGGCGTTAATCACAAATAAAATCCAAAAAAACAATCAATTAGTGATTCATATATAAACTTTCTTTTAAATGAAGCTTGGCCATACTTAAATTTAAACTTGTATATCAAACCCTTACTCTGACATAGGCGATTTGTTTATACTTGTCTGCAACATTTGAAAACATCGGGACAAATCGGATTATTTGTCTTGGTTCGTAAACGTTTAACTATCACATAATAGATACATGACGATTGATCGACTGATGAACCTGGGGGAGCTTTCCAGTCTGGTTACATCTTATCAGTAATTATGCTTTCGCCAATATACATTATGCCTTATAAATGATAAAAAAAGATATATGTTACATTTAAATCACATTCGAAAACTAAAAATAAAAAATAACTATAAAATAAAACATTGTGGTAAAAGAAGAAATTGCTCAATGATCAATTATCTTCTTATTTCCACAATGTTTTCATTCATCTTACCTAAACAATAGATGGAAACTGCCAATATTGCTTAATGTGTACAGGTTACTCATAAACCCTTAGACTGGACTATATATATATCAGTATATCTATAGTAATATATTCAGTTATCAATTTCAATTGCTAACTTTTTATCACCAAATATTTTAACGCTATGTAACTTTTTTGTAACCGAACACTCCGGGTCCCTATACACGCCTGAGCTCTCTATAAGATGTGTTTTTTAATTTTCGAGTTGTTTATCATACCTCCAAATCTTATGTTGTGGGTAGTCAAAAGAATCGCCTAACTGAGACGATTATTTCGAAAACCCACAACATAGGGTTTTGATAAGTAATAAGGTAGATATTGCGGGATGATCACAAGAGTTCACCTCATTACTGTAGGTCTCTGACCCCCATACGAAAAACGAAACGCCAACAGAATGATGTCAAACTGATTGAAACTACTCGCATATCGTTATTTCAAACCCGACAGACATCAAGGAGGAAAACTTACTGAAGTAAGACAGGCCGAAACGGATTGATTTCGAGTCGGACCAGGACCGTAACTTATATTTATCTAAAGTATTTTGACACATATTGCCTTTGATACATACCTAGGATAACGTTTTCTGACGATTCGCGAGTCATTTGTGGAGGTTAATGTAACAGAGAAATCTTCAGTGAATTTCAGACATTTTGATTGTACACTCTTTTCGCTTAGACGGTCGTTCAGTAGGGTTTCGTGGAGAAATATTGATAACAGTATCGGTGCATGTGTACTAATTTATGAATGATCATAAACTCGTGAAGTTGTTTAAATGGTGAAAAAGCAGTTAAATTCATGATGATGATCATTTAGATTGAAATTGTGTGAACACAAGGTAAGTTGCATAATTTTAAAATACCTCCTTTTGAGTATGCATGCGTATTTGTTTAAAAAATGGTCACGTACTGTGTGCCGATTTAATTCGGCGTAAATGATGAGAAATAAATACATAACTGTGTTTGTGTTTACTGATGTTTAGACAGAAATTTTCTTTATTAGAGGTTTCATACGGTGGAAATTGCAAAAACATATTATGTTCAAAACATATTGAAATCTCTAGAAGTAAAGGTAAGTTTTATCATGTATACGATACTTCGAGTACGCATGCGTATTCGATATGGCGCATTGACACGTATTGTTTGTCGATTTTGTTTTAACACTTTCCTATCTGCAGATGCATTTTGACGCAATAATAGCAGACATCTTTTTAAAAACAAATTGGTGGCCAAATGTGAAATTGCTCATGATAAGTAATTTTTCCTATTGCAACGATGTTTACAATTTTATTTAACAATTAAGCTATCTTTTATGGAGATTTTCCAGGTTTTTGGCAGTATGTTTTCAAAGTCTGCTACAGATTTTTTGTATGTTGGAAAGGGTTAAAGCAAATATTGGCATGCATACATTGGTCCGTTCTTGGTAAAAGGTACAAGTTGACGTTTCTCAAATTGTGTAGATTATGATTAGACGGAGCAGATGTACAGGTCTTTCTGCATCTTTGAGAAATGTCAATTTGTACCTTTTCCCAGGGCAGATTTTTTTTATTTATCAAAGTGCCTCGTTATACCAACGTATACAAGCTAATTTGAATGTAGCTTGCGCTGAATCATATATTTACTTTGAAATTAAGTTTAAGTTCAAATAAAAAGGTTATTTAATAATAATGTCAAGCCCTACGTTACTTTTGAAGGATCTACGTTTTCTTGGTGTAATGTAAAATTCATTTGATGTAAAATATGTACGAGTATACAAGTATACATTTAGTAACTCTGCTCTGCAAACAACATATCTAAAGCAGAGGACTGGGAAAAATGTCGAGGCAAAATTGTGAAAATAATTCTACACAAATGAAAGGGCAATTATTAAAAAAATATCGAAAACATTGTGAGTTAGGGAGAAATTTGCTCATTGTCACAATGTATTGAAAAATGTCTGCAAGTTGTTGGACAGTAAACGGATGGCATTCTACCCTACCCTATCGCTAGAATACATTTATTTAATAGAAAACATTTTAGAAAATTCTATTTTTCGTTTTGCCGTAAATCGTTTTTACGTCATTAACGATCCACATAAATCAATACCCTTTAGCAGAGGCGTTTTAAAACATTTTGACAAAAGATAAAATTGCTTATCATGATTTTGCCACCATGTGTTGTCACCATTTGCTGTCACCATTTGCTGTCATTTAACCCTTATATAGACGCTTATTGACGCCTCTGCAGCAGACGTCTTTTTTGAAACATAGTGGCAAAAGAAGAAATTGCTCAAAACGAGCAATTTCTCCATTTGCCCCAATGTTTTACACTTTTAGTCATAGGTTATCCATTCAATTATAGAGATTTTCCATATGTTGACAAAATATGTTCAAAGTCGTCTGCTGCAGAAATGAGGGAAAAGGTTAAATATACTTTCATTAGTTTTGCCTACATTTTGTCAACGTCAAATACTGTGAATTTTGTTTTATGTTGGAAAGGTTTATTTGAAAAATAGTGTACGTATATAATCAATAAACATGTATTTCTATTTTCAACTGTGGGTGTTAAGTTTAGAATATCATATCAAAACGCTGATATATGTAATTCCTTACATTCTAGTCTGTTACAGGCTTCGATCATTATATCACTGTGTTTATTTTTTTAAAAGCCATAATTTTAAAACATAATTGTATTCTAAAAAATCTCGTTGAATCAGAAATAAATCCACGAAATGGGCCGTCTCGCGAATAAACCAGCAGTATGGACTCTGCGTTATGTATCGACCCGGATCAGGATTAGCATGCCGCGCAGGCTTACCCGGATAGACACTTTCATCTGTCTCCTTGAGGCGAATTGTGTCGGCCTGGATCAGCTTTAGCATGCCGCGAAGGCTTACCCGGATAGACACTTTAATATATCGCCCTGAGGCGAATTGTGTCGGCCCGGGTCAGTCTGCGCGGACAGCGAAGGCTGATCTGGTCAATGCATTACGCAGATGCCATACTGTTGGTTTTCTCGCGGGACGGCTCAATGTCAATCAATATATAAAAGAATATTGATACTATTAACTCTAACAATATTCTGTTAACAAAATCACGTTTGTGTCGATCCATAATAAAATAGTCTTTAAAACAGGAACTATTATAATAATATAGAAATAATATCATTATAGCATGATTTTTACTCCATGTTTAGGGTTGGAATCGCGCATTATAACTTAAGAAGAGCTAGGGTTTACTAGAAAGTCTGGTCATAGTTCTCCTTTAACTTCTGTGAACAAAATAAAGAAATCGCCGGTTCCTGAAATTGTGTTTCAAAAAGAAATTGTAGCCTTTCAGGATGATATACAATTAGTGATGGGATTGGTATCTCGCATTGTAACTACAGAAGGAAGAATACTTTGTTTTGAAGAAAACCAGGTTGTTTTCTTCAATTATAAGAGACATATTTGGAGAGAATTTAAGCTTTCAATTCAATCCACATGTTTTCATATGTGCTTGTTCATTGTACGTGTATATTTATGGAAAATAAATACGTTTTAAATTAATAAAAATAATAAAAATAATAATAATAAAATCATGGACGTAGATACGATATTATTTACGTCCCTGATAAAATCAATAATAATGATCATTATTATCATTATTATCATTATGATTATAATTTTAATCATGATGATTATTATTATCATTATTATCATGAACATTTATTAATAATGCTTGAAATAATACTTATAATGATAATGATAATAACAATTGTTGATCCTTTTTGAGAGAAAAATCGTTGGTTCTACACGGTATGTAATAGTACATATCAACAAGTTTATGTGTGTTTAGAACATTGAAAATGAGTATGACCATAACAACTTTTACATGTAAGCTAATACCTTCTGAACATTTCGTGTAAGGCCATAAATATGTTTTTAAACGTACGTCAGCATCATAAGTAAGGCAACGTGTAAGTCTTACGAGTTCCTTGTTAACATGTTTTATCATCTACACGTGCACGTAAAACCGCGTTTCAGAAGAAATAAAACGTTAAAAAGAAGTCCATATCGAATTTTTTATTAAAATATAGTAAAATACCTAAGACAAAACCACATTGTGAAACGCATTCCTTCCAATAAATAAAACGAATATAGAACATCGACCGTCTACCTAAATAACAAATAAAACTCCAAATCTCAACATATAAATTACACGCTTTGAATACTACAAATGATACATTTCCATTTTATATGGCCGTTTTATCGTTTTAGTGGCAAATTATTTCAGGTTTCATGAGCTTTTTATGCCATACTTTGAGCAAGCCAGTATTGTGATTGAATCAATATGTGTCAAGTACAGCCATAATTCAAATTTTGTGCTTCTCCATGACAAGTATATTAAGGTAATTAATGCTAATCAAGTTTCGCCTTATTTTGTTCGGGTGATCGGATACATTTTACTTTATTTATCCGTGTACTTAATATGGCAGTCTATACAACCGTGTATTTATATATAAAAAAAAGAATAAGAAATATGGTTTAATCAGAATAGAAACATGAACGTGACACATTGGGGAGCATGACACATTGTTGAAGCCATTATTTGGAAAGGAGACATGCTTTTTATTTTGAACGGTTTCTCCTCCTTTTTCCAAAAATGCATTCAAATATATTTTGAAGCAAACATATCAAAAGTCGCCATGGGGAGAAAGGATTAATGTGTACCCCTGTGTAATAATATACTTTTTTACAGAAGAAAATGGATAATCCTTTTCCCTCATGCAGCTCGATTTATTTCACCTTTATTTGACAGACGATTTTAAACTCATTGTGGCATATGTAGAAATCGCTCGAAATTAACAATTCTTCCTTTGGCAACAATGTGTTCAACTCCATTTAATTAGCACACGTCCGTTTACACTTTAATTGTTTCCAGTTAGTTTTCAGTCGTCTGTTGCATATTTGTTGTGTGTGGGAAAGGGTTAAACGAAACCGATTGATTTTCGAAACGGGCAACAACCTGTTTTCTTGAAGATTCTCCGATTACCGCAAACCTCATAAAGTTTAAAAATATTGCATTTGTTTTTATTCATTATCTATATAAAAACAAAAACCTTTACGAACTGAAATCTATATTGTTATAACAACTGCTTATCAATTTCTATTTCACATATTTAGAATAATCTTTTATTAAATAATTAATTCTGTGCATTCTACCAAGTGGACAGTGGTGCATTGACAGATCGTCGGCCTCTTGTAGTTTAGGTCCCGGGTTCGCCTTTTGGATGTTTCCATACAAACGGCACAAGCGCTAGTTTAGTTTCCAGAAAGCAGACACGTGATTTAATGTACTCCGAAAGCTTGTTTCGTAATCGATGCGAAATAGATCAGTTCAAACTGTACACAAATAAAAAATATGAATCTTGAGTGTACGTGCTTGGAGCCATTTTATCGCGTTAAAGGGAAAAGCGCGTCGTCTAAAACTATTATTACCATAGATTCCAGTCTCGTTTAAAATCTAAAAATATAGTCAATATATATAGTCAAATGCTATTTTTAGATTTTTAACGAGATAAAATCAATATATAAATAGTCAAATGCTATTTTTAGATTTTAAACGAGACTGGCACCATGTGACTGATAATTTGAAATCAACAAAATTTAAATAAGCAGTTCTTATAAAATATTAAAAATTTCTCTGTTTAAATAGGTGTTAATATCTGATGAAAGCTTGTTTTAAACAAATATGCCTTTTACCACAAATGTTTCAAAAGTCGTCTGTTTTTAAAAAGCGTCAACTATCCTGTATGGCTAACGGATGATTTATAACCCTTTGCCACAAGAATGGCGCCTTTAATGAAACCACATGTTGCCAAAAGAAGGAATTGCTCATGATGAGAAATTTCTCCTTTTACCTTAAGGTTTTTAAACCCAATACAATATTTTTTTCTTTCATTTAAAGACGTTTTTCATATTCACATTCGTTTCACATATGGTTTAAAAATCGGCTGCTTTATATTTGTTGTATGTGCGAAAGGGTTAAGCGAGACGAAGAAAACCCCACTGAACATTGATCATTTATTGGATGACACGGTTCACTATGTATATAGAAGTAGGATAGCGTGAGCTGACCTCTGCTATGTATTCGCAGCAGGCCGCGCGCCCAATTCATCAAATAGGGTACTGGCATGTCCCATGAATAAATATATGGGTTGCTTGGGAAATCAAAACCGTCCCACTAGGAAACCAACCGTTAGGTATTTTTTATCTGTGTAGACCCAGACCAGCCGGCGCGTCTAGGTTCTGCATTGTTCGTCAATATGGAAGGCGTCGACTTACTGCTGTAACGTAATATCCATGTTTGTCCTTTAGCTTGAAGTGTAATAATTAGGCTTACATTAATTAATAGTTTTGCATGGATCACTGTTCACTTTTACAAATCAGTGTATTCCATCCAATTGAACTGTTTTGATCGTCGGGCGTATGTTTATCTTGCTCAAGATTTGCATTAAATACTTTCTAAATATGTTAAAATATCTCGAAACATATTACTTAAAATATGATAGGGTATATAATGTTACAGTAGCGATACAGGTTTAAGTAATGTACTACGAGAGGCGTGGACAATTGATATCTCACGAGGCCGAAGGTCGAGAGAGGTGACAATTTGTCCATGCCCCGAGTAGACAATACTAAAACCTGTATCACTACTGTAACATAGTTTTCCTTTAATTATATGTAAAATGTTTAACTTTTAAAACAGAATAATACAAAAAGAATACACTTTTTTATATTTTAAATAAAGAATTAACATAATATACACATACAATATAATTTATGATTGGCGTGTGAACCACGCCCAACTACGACATTTTGAATAACGTAAAAGCATATTTCAATGACGTCACATCATATTTCAGTGACGTACCATCACCATTATTTTGAACCGTATTTGTCCGTCATTGTATAACTGCGCATGACCATCTGCGTGTATCGGCGCCCGGAAGTATGCAGGTATATAATAATACCGGTTATTTATTTGTGTGGTGCTTTACGCTGCTTTCAACAATGTTTCAAGTATACCACGGGGATTTCTGGGTAAGTTATCCGTACTAGTGGTTTATTTATCTTGACACCAGTGAGTAAGTCGTAATGCTATAACCTAACAAACCTGAGCGCCAAGGGGGGAAAGCCGTTAGTACCATTTTAAGTTAGTTATTCCAAGTAGATAACCAATCATGTTTTAGAACACCAATCGCTAGAGAATAAAACATTTATATCCAATAATCACATTCTTCACATGCTGCATTTTCATATTTTATTAAAAACAAACAACTACTGACTAAGTATTTCTTTCTTTTAACAGACACACAGATACACTCAATTCATTTTTAACAGACACAAAGATACACTCAATTCATTTTTAACAGACACAAAGATACACTCAATTTATTTTTTAACAGGCACAAAGATACACTCAATTCATTGTTAACAGACACAAAGATACACTCAATTCATTTTTAACCATTTTGACACGGAACGCTCTGTATCATCGGTTATATAGTACTTAGAGAATCATATAATCTATTTCCATTTATATCTCTAATATGTATTACGATGATAAATTCCACAAAACAAGATTTACTTGAGCAATATTTCTAAACAAATAAAACTAAGTATGTTTGGTCTCAGAAAACAATGCACTTTATTTTACTCGTTGTTTTCGTTTAATATCATAGGTAATATCATGTCAAAACAAATCTGCCCATGTTCAATATTTCGAAATGTAAAGCTTCTGAACTCTATAGGCCTATGGATATCACTATTTTGAACTGTTGAAACTTCTACAAATATTGCTAATAGGGACAACAAAGCTAGTACTAAATAGTATACAACTATTTTGGCAATAATTATTGAAAAACAGTCAATTGAAAGTCAATGCAAATGTAAACAATTTGGCTTACTGGGTATGTCTATCTAGTAAACATGAAGCATAAACGATCAATATTTATATGTTTATTGTACTGAAAAGTGAAATTATTACTTTAATTTTATCTCAGAATTATGATTCTACTAGTTAAAGACAACTTTTGAAAAGTTTTAAAACTTTGACTGTTCTATCTATATTCTGGATTTCAGCACACGATGTACAGAAGATGCATTTTAAAAAACATTGTGGCACACAGACATATTTCTCACAATGAGCAATTTCCTTTTGTCACAATACTTTCAATTCTTTTCTGTAAATTAACTCTCAGATTTACACATTTTACAGAACAAAGAGAAAATAAATTAATTTTGGACTGAAACAAGAAGTTTCCCGTCCATACATGAATTACAAATTATCTTTAGATCAAAATAATTAAAACATTATATGTGTATGAAGTCGATTGTGATATATTTGAGCCCCTCCCTCGAGAAAACCAACATTATGGCATCTGCGTAATGTATCGACACAGATCAGCCTACCCAGTCTGCGCAGACTGATTCGCGCCGACATATTCCGTCTCAGGGGGATAGAGGTATAGAGCAATAATTACTGAAGCAAAGGATCCACATGAGATGAAAAGTGTCTGTCTGGGTAAGGCTGCGCGACATGCTTTGACTGATCTGAATCTTTACTTTACGCAGAGTCCACATAATTAAATGTGGATACGGTTTGTAGGGCCGTTTATTGTTCGGTACCAGTCAGACCATGTAGAGATATATCTCCTATATAAGGATTATTCTACTAATAAGGTTAGTTCTAGACGGCAGGTCAATTACAAAACGGAAGTACATACAATAATACCTTTCACGGTGACGACATAAAAATGAGAGAAATTTATTATTCATAAGTCTGGCCAAGTTTGAATACCACTTCCAAATTTCATCCGCATTTACCCTTTTTCACAAACAACAATCTGCAAAAGACGATTTGACAACAAAAAACCAGCACTACTATTGTTAAGGTTAAAATATGGACAATCTGAATATATTAAATTATATTATTTGGAAAGTAATATCTCCGTTTGCATCAATGTTGTTTACCTTTTTTTGCTTTTCAAAATCCGTCTGCTGCAAACCCGTTTAAAATACGTCTGCATGCGAGAAAGCGTTAAAGAGGGGCATGTTTGGAGAGAGAAAAAATCTAAACATATACAAAAGGAAATATAAGCCGTGTAAGCCATTAATCATTGGATGCCTCGCTGTCTGCCTCACTCTTGCGACCATATGATCCGCAAATGAAAATAGATTGATTATCGGGAAAACATGGAGAGCGCATGACGGCCCAGTAATTGGAGGGAAACCGAACGAATTCTTCGATGCTTGCCCGCCGATTATTTGTAATTCTCAATTTCTATTGGTGAATAATGAGGTTTTCATGGCAACCAGATTTCACAAATGCTCTTTGCAGGATAAGGGGAATTGGTTCATGGGATTCTTTTTTTTTTCATACAGAAAAACTGATCTTTTGATCTGCAATTTCTGTACAAATAGTTGCAGTGTTATCGTTTGTTTTTAAATTTGTTTGGCATTTGGATTCCGTAAAAATGATCACGTGAGCCATCTCGCGAGAAAAACAACAACATTGTGGACTCTGCGTAAACTGTCGACCCTGATCAGCCTAAGAATGCCGCACAGGCTAACCCATACTGACACATTTCGCCTCCTGTCGATTTTCTGTTTCAGGAATCATTTCTCTATACCTCTATTTCCCTGAGACGGAATGAGTCGGTCCGGATCAGTCTGTGCGGATAGCGTAGGCTGATCTCGTCGATACATTACGCAGATGCCATTATGTTTATTTCCTCGCGGGACGGCTCATGTTTGTAAAACAATTCCCAGATAAAACATAGCCCCCAAACTTCAAAATCGTTGTTGAAAAATCTCCCTATAGATACAAGTTTAATTATTAAATACCAATAAAACCATTGGATAAAGGAGATATGGCTTGTAATGAGCAATTTCTCCTTTATCCACAATGATTTCATAAAAGTTGTTTGCAGATGCGTAATACATGCGACTGCATGTTGAAATAAATAAATCTCAAGGTACGTACTTAGATCGGTTTTCAATTCCGTGCAGTATGGCATTGGTCTTCACAAAACATCGACATACATTCGCAACTGGTTTAGGGAGTAGAATAAAGGATTTGATAATAGTCTGTAACATTTATTTCCCTGTTTAAAAGCAAATAGATCGATTATCTGCGATTTAAAAATATGTGACGCGGGAGACAAACGTAATCGTGAACAATCTGGGCTCTAATCTTCTAATACTCCTATAGATGTTCTAGACATTTAACCCTTTCTCCATATGTGGACTCATCTAACATTTATGCTGCAGGCGGTTTTTGAAAACACCGTGGCAAAAGGAGCAGTTGCTGTTAAAGGGGAATTTCTCCTGTTGGCACACTGTTTGTAACAGAATTTGTCCGTGTCTTGCATACCAATTTTCAAAGGTTTCTGCTGCAGATTTGTTTCATGAATGTTATATAATGTTGTATAAAATGTTAAATCCTGTACGTGCTTCCCTCTGCTGTGATATATTAATCTATTTCAATGAAGCCAAGTCCCGGTATCTCAGTTGGTAGCGACGTGGGCTGTCAACCGACCATAGGGCTGTGAGTTCGAACCCCAGCTCGGTCAACGTGATTTCCGACGTTTGAGAGATGTCGCTCTGACAAGCGTCATTCGCCTTCTACCAAAGGACTTACAGTATATGTGAAAAAGCAACCAGTTGCTTGGAAAGCATGTTGTATGGCGTACTGGTGTGAGAAAGCAATGACACACATCGGAAGGTGAACTGACCGCCGTGATATGACTGAAAAAGAATTCCAGAGAATTGTTATTTATAATTCCGGGAAAGTTATGTTCTAGTATGTATTTATTAATCAGGAATATCTGATAGAAAATTTCATTAAGTGGTAGTTAAAAAATATCTTCAAAAAATCATCTGTCTCTGTTTTTCTATATAGCAACCCTGAGTGAACAAAAACCGTATTTCTTTCCATCGAATTCCATCAATGTTATTTCAAAACAGCTGCGCTTATTCTAATACTCTAGTGATGTAATCAGATTACAATTGAGATTACTTGTAAAAAGCAAAAGTTGTGCAGTTTAATAACTGGATATAAAATGATATGTCCATACAGGTTTTTCAACAACTTTATTTAAACTTTTAATTTACCTAATAGGCAGGAACGATGCCGATACACATTTGATAACATAATGTTCAATAGACAATAGTCATTGCTTGTAGCTTTAACAGGTCCATTGGTATGTGTTGGCACACTGTGGTGTTTCAATACAGGTAGGTACTGCTATAACTAACATAAAATGACCGAGATTTAGCATTTACAAAGAAATTGAAATACTTTAAAAATGGAAGTAATGGCTACCTTCATTGTCACTAAGGGTTGCGGGGCTAGCGTTACGACTGACTAGCTGGTGCCAGGATAAATGGACCAGAAGTACTGTTAACTTACCCAGTAAACGACGTGATATAACGGGAAAAAAATTAAAAGCGGCGTAAAACACAATACAAACAAAGAAATCATGTTCAGTAACTGTCCACTTTCTATACTTATTGAAAAGGCTAGCTTTCTTTTAGGTAGAGAAATATATGTTACAATTTTTAGATTTGTTTACCATTTCCATATGTAAGCACTGGCCTTAACCTTTTAATGATATTTGTAAATGGGGTGATAATTAGTGCATACAATTGATGTTTTTTCTGGGACTTTTTTACTGATAGATTAAATTATTTAATTTTACATGTTATATCAGTATAACTATTTAATTGACAGGATAACAAGTAGCAAGATAACAAGTAACAGGATAAAAAGTCATGTTAAAATGTACAGGATAAAATAAAACAAGAGCAAGACTAAAAAGAAGCAGGGTAAAAGGTAACAGTGCAAAACGTAGCAAGATAAAAACTAAACATGATACAAAGTAGCAATATACAAAGTAACAGGATCAAAAGAAACAGTACAAAACGTAGCAGGATAAATTAGTAGGGTAAAAAGTTACAGAAAATACAAATAGGATAAAAAAGGTGGGGATGAACAGCATGAGGATAAAAATGAGCAGGGTAGACGCAAACATGATAACACGTAGCAGAATAAACAGTTACAGGATCACAGGTTACAGAATAAACAGTAAATGGATAAACAATATCATAACAAACATAAACATAATACAATAAACATGATACAAAGTAGCAGAATAAAAAGTAAAAGGATAAACAAAGGTCAGGATGAAAAGAAACAAAGTAAAACAAAGAAGATCTAGTGGGGTAAACAGATAAAGCATCAAAAGTAACATGACAAACAAATAGTAGTTTAAAAGGAAACATTATCAAAAGTAGTAAAATGTAACAGTAAACAAATAGCCGGATCAAAAGTTAAACGATAAAAAAAAGAAGGTCCGGATGAAAAGCAACAAGGTAAAACAAAGTAGTGGGGTAAACTGGAAAATGATAAAAAGTAGTAGTTTAAAAGGAAACAGGATAAACAGTTAAAGGACAAAAAGTAAAAGGATAAAAGTAACAGGATAAAAAATAACAGGATAAGTAGTAGCAAGATAACAAGTAGCAGGATAGAAAATAACATGATACCAAGTAACAGGATAATCAAGTTACATGATAACAAAAATGAGTAGGATAATAAGAAAAAGGATAAAAAGTAACAGAATAACAAGAAAAAACAATACGTTAAAGCCTAAGCATATGAAACAGACATATAATGGCAGAAGAAGAATACATATTCTTGATATAGTTCTGAACTGTTGCCTTGTGTCCGTTGCTTTGTATCCTGTTACTTTATATCCGATTTTCGACGTTATGAATTTCTGGAGCATGGCTGAAACGAACGGTGCACCAGTTACAACGACCTGAGTGTAATTATTACACCTAATAACTAAACGAACTGCGCAAACATGCTGACGGATTCAAATGGATGCTGCTCAACAAAATTGTGTGGAAGATTGCTTAACACAATTGTGTGGAAGACTGCTTAACAAAATTGTGTGGAAGACTGCTTAACACAATTGTGTGGAAGACTTACAATATACTAGACGAACAGTGACAATCGAGATGAAATTTCGCGGATGCGACAGGTTATAAGGTTCTACATTAGAGATATATCATGGAAGCGTAGATCACATGTTGGTACACACATGTCAATCAAAAGTCACTAGTCACGAGCCCGGAACACACTGTTTTTGCTCGATATAAGGGAATCCCAAAAGCATTTACTCTTGCATTCCTCTCCGTTTTCTCGGCAAATTGATCAAAATTAATACTTGAACTCTGTCACACACTAAAGATACCCCCGTATCGCTAACATTACACATGACCATCACATATAGATATTCATAGTGTGTGCTACAGTTATTGCGTTTACAACATAAACACCATGTCAAATGGTATATAAGCACCAACAGGTGCATGCTTTGGTATCAGGGTAGATACATACAGATTCCCCCATGAAATAACCCGAGCCTGATCAATAAGCCAGCAATTTAATGCACTTTTCAGGTGTCGCGCCAAACTCGCGAACGATATCAGTTCCGGACTAAATATGGAAGAACGTAACACTATCTCATTCCAGTGTTTTTGATTGAGACCTTATCTTCCCCTGTCGTTTTGTTTCCCAATTTTCCCCAGGAGAAAAACCCTAATCCAAGTTTATTAGAATGATTTGATTTTTGACCCGCGGATTCGTGTCCAATTTGCGTCTCGTTCCCGTCTCTGGTATTCCCCTCGGTGAGGTTCAGAGAGAAGACGGCGATTCGCATTCCTATATATTTTGATTTTGGCTATTTCATAGTGTTATCCCGTCCATTGAATGGTACTTTTCGACGTATTTCAACAGTGTTTCAGTTACATTTGTCATGGCTTTTTCCTGAATGACTTCCTAGTACTACCGAATTTATGTTCGTAAATGCTATCCCCACAAAGCTGCGCATCTTGGATATTGATTGAGTTGTGCTCTACGACGGTTTCAACAATTTTTCAGTTATAATCACGGTGTTTCCTTGTCTTTGTTACCAGTACTACCGGTTCATTTATTCTGACAGCAGCCAGTCTGTCGCAATGTTAACACCGCAACCTTGAACGCCAATGAGAGCAGCCATTACTACCATGTTTGGCATGACCCGGTCGGGGGTTGAACCAACGACCCCCTGCACCCGAGGTGGACGCTCTTCCTCTACACCACCGAAGCCTGAGTACCAAGGACATACGACATAGATTTGTTACGGTGGTATATGCTACGGATTCGTCATATAAAACCATTCCCACATTAAACACATATAAGGCAATCGCCGTTAAAGACATTTAGGCAAAGCGCATTGGAAAATAAATATCAATGACTACATAGCTAATAAATCTAGTTGAAAACATTGTCATAAAAGAAGAAATAGCTCATTAAGATAAACTTTGACATGCGTCCTGAATGTTTTCAAAAAACATCTGTTGAAGATGTATTGAATCTAAACATGTTGACATGAATATCTCAGAGCCCTAGATAAGGGTCATTTTTCAGGTTCTAAAATCCTTATTTGACATTTAAATCCTATGTTGTTGGTACTCAAACGAATCATCTCAGTGAGACGATTCTTTTGAGTACCCACAACATAGGATATGGTTGAGTGATAAAATAAATATTGTGAAATATAGATAGAAAATAAGTTTTGAACATTCACAAATTTCACCACCGTTCACGAGGTACATGCATTTATCTATCTTTTTAAAATGTGTTCATATATCCGAGGACAACGTTATACAATATTACGTTGAAAATCGGGAGTGGAGATTGGAATTAAGATATAAATTTCACAATGAAGATCCCTTGTTGTTGGTCTCTTTGAGGAAACAAACGAATACACTCAATTATATACGTCGTAATTTAGTCATAGACGCACCTTTTGACAAATAAAACTTTTACATATTGATTAAATAATTACATCGTAGGAGCACAGCAAAGTGAAAGTTTATTTATTAACATTATTGAGCCGTCCCACGAGAAACCAACATTATGGCCTCTGCGTAATGTAACGACCAAGATCAGCCTGCACAGTCCGCAGTTCGCGAAGTCTAATCTTGGCCGAAATAATCCGTCCCAGTAGGATAAATGTATAGATTAATGATTCCTAAAATAGAATATCCACAGGAGGCGAACATTGTCTGTCCGAGTTAGCCTACGCGGCATGCTTAGGCTGATCCGGGTCGATACCTTACGCAGAGTCCACGATGTTGGATTTTTCGTGGAAACGTCAAATATATTTCTTTATAACCAGTGTCCATATTCGCTTCATGACGTAAGCAAAACACAAAGAAAGTAGAATAAGAAAATACTCTAACACAGTTTAATGATGTGCATTTCTATTCATGTGTTATGTTTTATGAATACCGTTTATTAAGATACACGGTATACCAAAATATATATGAGCCGTCCCACGAGACAACCAACAATGTGGACTCTGCGTAAAGTGTCGACCCGGATCGGAATAAGCATGCCTCGCAGGCTTAGCCGTACAGACACTTTTCGCCTCTTGTGGATTTTCTGGTGCAGGAATCATTACGCTATACCTTTAGCCCCCTGAGACGGAACGTATCGGCCCGGATCAGTCGTCGCGGACAGCGCAGGCTGGTCTGGTCGATACATTACGCGGATGCCATAATGTTGGTTTTCTCGTGGGACGGTTCAGA
>JAUELF010000021.1:0-18402 GCA_031471495.1 Clinocardium nuttallii
CAAATGCTTGTAGCGTGTACAGCCAACGGAGACGGCGTCTCGTAAATCATTTACCACATACAATACTGTACAAATGCATGTAACGTGTACAACCAACGGAGACGGCGTCTCGTAAATCATTTACCACATACAATACTGTACAAATACATGTAGCGTATACAGCCAACGAAGACGGCGTCTCGTAAATCATTTACCACATACAATACTGTACAAAAACATGTAGCGTATACAGCCAACGAAGACGAGGCGTCTCACCAGTCAGGTATACATATTTATGATATACAGTGAAGTCGGGATAACTCGAAGTCGAGAGGGATCCGAAATGTACATCGAGTTATCGACGTGTTCGAGACGATCTTCGAATGATTGGATTGCTTTCTTTGACTGATTGGTTGATAAATAGATTAAGTTATACCTCGCTATCTTGCAGCAGTCCACTCAACATTCATCAACGGCAACTGTCCATGTTTTCAATATACCTGTTGTCATTCTTGGCTCCAAATATATAAAAGTTGAATCTGTGTTCAGAAATCCGTGCTCAAGTATCTGATTGGTCAGAAGAAAATTTGTTCTTCCATTTAACTAATCAGAAGCCTTATTTGAAACTTGGCTTTTAACAATTTAAATTTTAAATTATTAAAAATCTTTTTCAATTTTCAAATATCGTTTCAAAATTAAATGTTTTACTTACAGGAGAGCCCACGTGTCTCTAAAATGTGACAGAGAAAGTCCACAGAACAACACCTCCTCGCTTCGGGCTATAGGTCAGAATGGTACCGACTCGACAGATTACGTACGTATTCAACAGGGTTACTCGGCTAATTACGAAACTTACTTACATCCATTTGCCACAATGTTTTCAAAAGTCGTCTGCTGCAAAGGCGTCAGAAAGCGTCGATAAGTGGGAACGGATTAAGGCCTTTCTAATAACACTATTTTACGAAAAAACACCTCGAAATGTATATCCGCTAGCGAGGTAGCATCATCATGGTTCGAATCGGCTACAAATGAAAGTATTTATTCGGCTTGTTCGTATGTCATGGCACATGGTATCATATATTTTATGAATAGCCTGGGTACCGAGGATGATATAACCAATATCTAATAAAACCTCTTATAGTGGTGTCACTATACCAAATATATTCTAAATTTGCAAAACAAGAATACAGTGTATGTATTTGTTAAAACGAAATTAACACTTTAAAACATACTATACATCTGCAGATGACGACTTTAACAACATATTAGCAAAAATGTGATAAATGTCCAAAAATGATATTTCAATTATTAAATAAGGTTGGAAACATTGTGCCAAACGGAAAAATGGCTTATTGATAACATTCCTTTTCTTGTATTGCCACAATGCTTTCAAAAGTGTTCTGCTGCAGAGAAATCTTCTGTATATGGGTCGTCCCGTGAGAAAACCAACATTATGGTATCTGCGTAATGTATCGACCAGATCAGTCAGACTGATCCGGGCCTACGAGGGATAGAGAAAGTATTCCTGAAACAGAAAATCCACTGGAGGTGAAACGTGTCTGTCCGGGTAAGCCTGCGCGGCATGCTAAGGCTGATCAGGGTTGACACTTTACGCAGAGTCCACATTGTTGGTTTTCTCGCGAGACGGCTCATATGGGAAAGGGTTAAAGGCACTTACTTACGCTATGTATGGGTACATCATACCATACCAGATTGGAACACTTATAAAAGTAACAATTGAGCCGTCTCGCGAGAAAAACCAATATTATGGACTCTTGTCGCCTCTTGTGGATTTTCTGTTTCAGGAATCATTACTCTATACCTCTATCCCCTGAGGCGGAATGTGTCGGCCCGGATCAGCCTCCGTGGACAGCGCAGGTTGATCTGGTCGATACATTACGCAGTTCCACAATGTTGGTTTTCTCGCGGGACGGCTCAATTATTAAAAGTAATATTAATTTTTTAAAACCCTGTTCTGCATGGACACCATTTCCCGTAGTTTAAGTCGCGGATCGTTTATCTATTTCAATATACAGACGTGTGTTGACGCATCTATAACAGAAACATTTTGAGAATATTGAAGCGAAAGGAAAAATATGTATATGAATATGAGAATTTTCTCTACTGTAACAACATATTTTTAACTCATTTTAATAAATATAATTTCAGTTATAGAGATCTTTCGTAGTTTTGCCTTCATAATTTGAAATTCGTTTGCTACCAATGTGTTGTATATCGCTGCTTTAAATTGTTCAACAATGTTTACACTTAGAAGATTGTGATTAACTTTCAGTTCTTTGAGCTTATCAGCCCACTATCCTGTCCGCAAGGAACGCCTTATAAGCCATCCACTCCTCACAAAGCGATATCGACAGCCAGCATAGTACTAATTTGTGCCGGGTGAGTTATTCAAAACAACATTTGAGTCGGGCCTCCGTTGCACTATCGTACAATGATGATTTTGAATAGACAGTGCACACTCTCGCCAGTCTTCTATGTCTCTCCATATATGAGCCATCCCGTGAGAAAACCAACTGTTCGCGCAGACTGATCCGGGCCGACATAATGATTCTAAGTCACTGGCCGCCGTGATGTATGTAATGAAAAATATATCTAGACTAACCTAACACATTGAATTATAAATAAAACATATACTGTTCTAGTCATTTAAAACATAAGTAAACACGAGGTAGCGCAAATCGTTCAATTTTAAAAATGCTTATATTGTCGCGAACTCGAATCATTAACCGGCATTAGGCTACGTCATTTAAGCTCGTCTGTTTTTCGAAAGAGTCGTGGTACTGTGATACCCTTGGCGTCGTCGTTGTCTGCGTCGTTGTCTGAGTCGTGGTACTGTGATACCCTTGGCGTCGTCGTTGTCTGCGTCCAAAAACGTTAACCTTACTTAATAAGTCAAAAACTGCTCAACAATTTCAAATAAAACTGGTCAATAGACATCTCTTTATCCAGACACATAACTGTAGTTTTAATAGTTATTCAGTAATTCCCCTTTTTTTACTAAAAAAGGCAGACGAACGTTGGCGTTCGCTTGCGGCAAAAACCCGGAAACCAACTCGCTGTATGTCTCGTTAAGCACAATGGACTCGTGCCATGCAGGGGCGTATGAATACGAAACTGCCGAAAATGCAACATAGTGTAATGGATATGTATAACCTTATTTATTGTTTTTTAAAGAGTTTTTGACGTTTAAACTTCTCAGGTTATTCACGTATAATGTTTAAACATTGTTGAAAAAGGAACAACTGCTCATATCAGCATTTCTTTCTTTTTCCACAATGTTTTCTATCCTATCGGAAAGCGATACACATTAAGAACACCCAGTGTGGTGGTTAAATGCCACGTCAGACGTATATCAGTAGCGACGCGGGCTGTCAATCAAGTGGTTGTGAGTTCGAACTCCACCCCGGCCAAAATTATTTTTCTTTTCGACGTTTGATAAAAGTAATTGTTCTGAGAAAACCAGGAAGCACATGAGTAGTGAACTGGTCGCCGTGATATGACTGAAAAATTGTTGGAAACGGCGTTAAACACCAATCACTCAAGAAAAGATGTCGCACGTTAAAATATCGATGTCTGACGAAGAGGCTCTAAAGGAAGTATTGCTGATCAAAATAACATCACTAAAATGATTTTACATGTTGTCATATGGTTTCGTTTTTTCAGGGTCGTGATAGCCCTGGTACTGGTTGCCGTGACACTGACTGTTCTGAAGAGGAAGGGGAAGATTTGTGTAAAAGTCGAATATGAGGACTTGTAGACGTATCAAAGAGAGTGTGACGATAATATTAATGTTTTACAGTTCCAAATGGTGGATGTTTATTTACGATGAACATTGTCATTGAAACGATTGATTTTAACGGATCAATGTCACAGGAAATCAACATTACAAAGGGTCGTAAGCAATTCGGCAAACTTCGGTCGATTTCGATAGTCTGACAAGTTTTTCCGAATGAATAATAAGCATTAAAAGTGTTACCTTAATTATCTCACGGAGGAAATGGTCAACTTCACAGGCTCATTAATTAATATATAACTGAAATGAAGTTTCAAAGTAACTATCTTAAACGTTTTTGAGTGATGCTATAGTTGGCATTGTTTTTTTGTTTTTTTTAATTATTATTAATAATATAAACTTTCTCAAATCTGGTTAGTTTTCCTGATACACCTGTTTGATATTCTATGTAAATACAGCATTATAAATGATTACTTGATGTTGGATATAACACTTTTGAGCGTTGAAATCTCGTTAAATTCATTATTAATTAATAGAACATTAAATAAGCACCACTTTATTCTAGAATCAGGTAATATTATAGTATTGTTATTGTTATTGAGTCAAGGCTACCAATATCCGTCCTCTCCAACCAATGAATTAAAGATGATATGTATCTGAAACCAGCCAATTGGTGGAAAATATGTGGTGGGCTGAACATTGCCAGAAACAAATGAATGGCTGGCCATACTCATGTGCTTTTACAATACTGATAGTTTCCAGACACTCAGAGCAGCAGTCCAGCCTAGAGAGGTCTCGTACACACAGACACGGACACACCGTAGCTTCTACATAAGCACTATTGTCGATGACGACAAAGTATGGCTCTCAACTTTGTACGAAATTAATCATCTACTGTTTCGATATCATGGCATTTTTTTTAAAAAATGTAAATGATTCCATTACATAGAATGGAGACGATGCGAAAACAACCGTAATGCACTTGCGACAAGTGTAGATACAGATCGACCAACGCATCCTTGCAGCCTGGTCTGAATGAACACTTTTCGCGCGTAAGTCGTGGGATCATTCAAGAAGCCTCTGGCATACATTGAACATTTAGATCTCATAACTTACATATGGACATAACATATGAATTGTTTTCTACGCATATTAGTTATATATGCATGTTCATAAAGACATTAATATGAGCCACTTCCAACAGAAACTGATTCTTATTTCACATGTGAACACTAAAGGCTCGGATCAGGGAATGTATAAAGTGCAGTCGCACAGTCGAAGCGAAGCCGTACTTTATGCTGTCAGCGTATTTAAAACTAAACACGTGAATGTAAAATTTGATGAAAAACTAGAATTGTAACTCCCCGGTTTATCTACGTCCAATTATAAATTATAACGAAGGTACTGTGGGGGTGTAATAAACCAACGTTTTATTTATCGCAAATCATGCAATGTAAAGAATAACTAATTAAGGCACATTTCGTAAATGTTCTCAATATTAACAATTGACTTACTTCCAATTCTATGCAGTTCGACTTATTAATTGAAATGTTGTTCTTCAGAGTTTCTAGGACGAATGGATATAAATTTTAGCACGTGCATCCATACTCTCTAACTCAAATGACTAACGTTTTTCAGAATAAAACTTTGAAACTTTATGTGACTAGATGACAAACAGTGCATATGGATCTATGTAAGTCTGCTCTGTAGCAATACTGGTCGCAAAAATAACCATTTGCTTGTTGTTCGTGTAACACCGTTCAACTATTTATAGCGTTGATCAGACCGTATTCTATGGTCAGTATAAGGTCACGACACGAGGAACAATGGTCAGACACATGGTCTGGTAAAGGACATAACATTGTCTACTCTGGAGTATTGTCGTACATGGTGGCCGGTCCAAGGTCATGGTGAGGCTCGAAAGAGTGAAATTTAAAATAATGTACATATGCCTTGTTTTATGAATAAGTAACCGACCCTTCAATGCATCTATCCAGGGATTGTGAGTTCGAACCCCCACCTTGGCCAATATTCTCTCCGCCGTTTGACAAAAGTCAATGTTACAAGCGTCATTCGCCTTACACCAAATGGCTAACAGTCTATGCATAAAAGCAGTCAGTTGCTGGGAAACATTGGTGTATGTTGTACTGTTGTGCAAAAAGTCAGAAAACAGTGACTTGAACGCCGTAATATCACTGAAATATCGTTGAAACGGCGTGAAACCACAATCACTGTATCAATCATTGAATGCATCTTTGGTGGTGGCCATGGTTATGCGTGCTGGTATCTGGTTTGACATGTTTACCGTTGGTGTAAACGGAAGAAGAGTAAACTGGTGCAGCTGAAGGGCACCATGGACCTCTATGAGAAGCCTTTGGTCGTGTCGGCGAAGTTAAGACTAATACACAGGAATATCGACGTGGCTGTAAATGGTTCCATCCTTCATATTCAGTTTGACATGCAGAAATTTGTGCTTGAGAGATTGCCAGCATCTGTCGTTTGTTGTCCTTTGATTCGTTTGACTAACTGAGTGAGTTATAGCTGAGTTCTAAACATATAAATGAATGTAGACAGAGTTAGTCTGAACGTTCTTCATAGTAATCAATACAATTTAAATAGTCGGGCTTATCAAAAAGTAATGTAAATAAATATCTGTATGCACATACTATTAGAAACTCAGACATCTAAATCAATGTAATCATTTAGAAATTAAATATAAATAATAACAATCATATCTCCATGACTAATCGAATTATAAGTAAAAACTAGTTGATAGAAAACACTATCAACATGTGTTAAATGTGCCTTAAAAGTCTAGAGCTTAACTTTCTTTAAAACGTCTGGCCCAATGTTTTGTTTGATTGGTGTTTTGCGCCCTTTTCAACAATTGTTCAGTTAAATCACGGCGTCGTTTCCTGGGAAATTACTAGTTTTACTGGTCAATTATCCTGAGAGCAGCCAGTTAGTCGAAACGCTAACCGCTTAGAGGGCAGCAATTACTGCTATTTTTAAAGTTTTTGTTATGACTCGGCCGGGGATCGAACCAGACAGGGGCGTAGCTTGATTGAAATAAATGTGTAGGCCATATCTAGGGGGAGGAATAATTCAGCTATGTGTGCGTTTTGGCGTATAGTTTAGCCCTTATTCCCTATACCTCAAGTTTTTATTGCAGATTTAGCATTTTTAAATTTCCGTTTACCTGACAAATGTGTAGGCCGCGGCCTATAGCAAGCTACGCCCCTGCCAGAGGCGGACGCTCTACCATTACACCACCGACGGCGAGGCAGTGCCCTTGTAGAAGACCCATTCACCTCTCTTAGTTCAAGATTCAAGATTCAATATATATTTATTGATAATAAAGGCCTCCGGTCCAAACTATTTTGTTATACATTCATATTACATGTTGTGCTCCCTATTATGTTATATCAATATTCAAATTTATATAAAGGATGATATACAAAAATACAATTATTCTCTAGAGTCGTCTCGGAATCAGATCTCATTATAAAATAAAAGTTGTTCAAAGATGTTCCCTTTTTATACCAATTAACTTAAAAGAAATTGCTCACGCACAACAAAACATTTTAGACAATGGAAAAAGGCATGATATTCACTTAGTATCAAATCGTAGCATTGTATCATGCTTAATAGCTACATCAATTACATGAACTATAATTAGGAAAACATGCATATTCACTATTAAGGCTTTATCGTATATAGGATACAAAAAAGTCAAACCAAAAGTGTTGAATAGCGTCAGTGGTCATTATGGGGTTCGAACCCATGGTTTCAAACGATACTTGAACTGTTGTTAAACGAAGTAACCACACAACTTTGCCAGCACAGTAACATCTGTCCAACTTTAAGGATATGAAGCTATATGTGAGGATTGTGCAATCCGAGTCTAAAAATAAAACTAGACAGCAACAACAATGTAGGTCACTTATGATTTGTAATAGCTGCATAACATTAATATATATCTCATGTAGATTTAAGGCCAGAAGTATATTTTAAGCATAGTTTAAGACACATTTTATAGAGTTTCCTTTGAACATATGTGTTACTTACTTCCAATTCCATTAACATCGGTAGATATGATTTTACTGTTGTTCTTAAGCCATTTCATTGATTAAGTCCAAAGTGCATTTGTTTTACATTTGTTGACTTTAAATATCATTTGCCATTTTGAGGACCAGTTGCAAGCCTCGTTTTCTGCTCTTGCAACATCTCTGCACCATAACTGTTGTTAATAGCTGAGAACAGTTTTATATCATCTGCGAACATTTTTAAAGTACAGTTAAGTAGCAGACTACTCACATGCCAAATTGTAGGAACCAATCTCATCAATTCTTACTAAAAATGCGTCACGTGAATGGTCGCGGTAGGATTATGCGCAGTATCAGACTACTCACATGCCAAATTGTAGGAACCAATCGCATCAATTTTTACTAAAAATGCGTAAGCCGTACTGTATCGATACATCAGGTAATAAAGCAATTTATATACATAAATATATAAATATATTATGGGTGATATATTTTATATATAAACTAACAATTATTCATCATATAATGCCGAGTTTACATTAATTAAACCATTTCTATGCCTTTGTAATTAGTACTATTTTTATTTTTATTTTATTTTAACAGATTCCAAAAGGACGAATAACATCTGGTACGTTATGATACCGGTTACAGTGAGAGTTTCCTGCTCTTGAATGCTCTTTGATATTATCAATTTTGTGTTAATTTGAGACATTATTTAATTTAAACAAAATTGCATTTTACTCCATTTCTTTCTTTAATTGTGTTTCAAAAACTTAAAATTTCAAGCATCAAACAAAAGGATTATATAAACCAGCATTTACATTCTTGGATTTCAGCTGTCATGTTTTTATTGTCAGTTCTTACATAACAATAGAAAAAGCACCTGTATCGGCTGCAAGTGGTGTGTAACCGGTAGGTCATGTTTACCATAACTGATATGAACAGATTGGGGACACACTCGATGTACTAGATTTTTAGGTAACTATGGAACTTAATACAAAATATCATCTTATAATAATAGGATGACTAAATTTGCCGTTGAACTTCAAAAATGCAATTCCTGCTTAAATTTACATCTTTTTATTATAATTATTAATGCTCCTTTATTCAGCAAAACTTGGCACCCACATGGTCAGATGTTTTCAATATTACATTGAAAAAAATAATAACATCAGAGTAAAAATTTACTGTCTTCTTTTTTCCTCTCTCATAAATGTATGTATACATTTATACTACATATCTGCCATTGTTGACCTCCAAACATGTTGTCAATGTGTGCAATTTCTCCTTTTGCCACTATGTTTTCAAAAGTCATTTGCTGCAGATGTTTTAGTCAGAGCGACAGTCACAGACTGTATGTGGAAATTGGTTATACATGTACTTATATCTATAGTGCGTATTCTAAAATTTCTATGGTCACATTGAACTGTCTTCATCATTAACTTACTTGATCTGTTCTAATTATTGTTCTATTATTGAGCTTTCTTCTTTCTATTACATTATTGCTTTAGGAATTATAAGCAATACATGGAAGGTTTATAGCCAGCAGTTTTTTTTTTTCAGTATTCCATCAAGATTTCAAGTGATACTCTACAAAATGAAGTTCAAGTATTGTAAAAACGGGACAGACTTCACATATTTCTGGCGAGATCAAGGTATAAATGAGTGCCTTCTTGACACAATCACCTCTGGACTTCTGTTACTTGTGATTTTCACATTTGGATGTGTTCAGTGTCGCATGTATGGCAAATATGCCACAGACTTGGAAAAGAAGTACGTTCGCACAAATTTTGGCTCTGTGATGCAGATACTCTTAACTTTGATTCTGATCCTTGAATCTGGAGCCCATATCATGGCTAAAGACCTCATGAAGGAGAATGGTGGGGTGAGCGGTGTGGACATCTTGATGTTTGCATGTTTATTTCTGGCATGGTGTGGAACTCTGCGATTGCTTGCTCTTGAGAGAAAGCGAATGCTGCCAACAATTCCTTCCAGGGGTCATGGGCTGGTGCTGCTTTTATTCTGGACACTGGCCTTTCTCCGAGAAAATTTGCCCTTTGTGAGCTGGTGGAGTCATGAATGGTGGTGGTACTTAAAAAGGTATGTTATAACTTAACCATTTCCTCCAACAAATCTGCAGCAGACGACTTTAAAAACTTTATGGAAAATCTCTATAAATGCAGGTACATGATCACAGAAACAAATTGAAAACCTTGTGACAAAAGGAGAAATTGTTTATTTTTAGCAATTTTATCCTTTTGACATAATGTTTTCAAAAGTTGTCTGCTGCAGAGGCATCAGAAACCGTCTATATGTTAGAAAAGGTTAATTTACAAATCACTGATCACCTCTTATATTTTCCAAGGAGAAAAAGTTCTATAATACCAAGGTCTTATCTACGTCCCTGATAATACTAAACACAATAATGTTCAGTTAAAATAATTTATTCCCAAAGACAATTTTAAAATAAATAAACCTAGGTAGATTTTTCTGCAGTCATATTTCCTACCGCGTAACAATAAGAATTATGATATTAATTGTCCTCTTGCCAAGTTTATTAAAAAAAGTCCTTATAAAATGAATATAAGAGTCTGCGGGAGATGATATTAAAGAAAAGCACAGACTAATCTAACTTAATCATGGTGAAACAATACCGCCAGCTCTTATTCAATAAACTAATTATACTTTCGTTTATAAAGATTTTCTATAATTTTCCTTAGTTGTTTTCAAGATTGTCCGCTGCAGAATTTGTGATATTCGGAAAGGGTTAACCTTCAAATCCACTGGTGAGTGAGGGGATTCTTTAGAATACCCACTACATAGGGTTTTAACTTTAATTGAGAAATGGATTATAAGATAACTTGTGGGGTAAAAATCTATTTATTCTTTCAAGTAGACCATTGGCATAAACACTACAGTTGAATGTTTTATAAACTAGGACTTTGACATGAATTGACTTTTCTAGGACATTGTTTATATATATATAGAACATCTCTATAAAGTATAAGAAAACAATTTACCTTTTGCCACAATGTTTTCAACTCTATTTAATAATTATAAATACTCTCATGTATTGAGATCTTTTATGTTTCTGCCCATGAGCTATTAAAGTTGTCTGGTGCATATTTGCTGCATGTGGGAAGAGTAAACTCGCTAATTATTAACCAGACAGGTTTAATAATTGATCAGTCAAGTCTTTCAGAATAACCAAAAATCAAATTAATTATTTTATTTGAGCATCGCTCTGTGAAAACCTTTCGTACGGCATCCATGCAGTCTGATTTGGCTCTACACTGTTTGCCATTTAGTCATTAAAGATTGAAAGCAACTTCTGTAAACAGTATCCATTTGGAACTCTAGCATGCTTTTACACATGTGTTATGATTAAATTGGTTTTCCGTGAGCCTCTGCTCATAAAATCATTTTTTTCTTTTCTAGTGACACTGATCACATGGAGTTTATCCTGTGGGTTGTTAGATACTCGTGTGTCACCCTGTTATTCTTGCTCGGGTTGAAAGCCCCTGGTCTGCCCTCCCACGAGTATACACCTGTGAAATCAGAGGATAAGGTAGGTACATTAATATTGTTCTTGACTTGAGAAAGTCCACAAATATTTACCTCCTATGATATTTTGAGAATCATCTGCTTTGAAAATATCTGAGGAGAAGATTGTACCGGTAATAACTAGACCATAGGAAGTTCAATTTTGATACACAGCTTAATGTGGAATATAACACACATGTTAGATATTCTATGCAAATACATTCTTGAAGTAAGATATAACAATCTTTCGCTGCTAAAATTCACAAAGTCTACTCATTAGATCACTCCATTTTTCGCCCAACAGAAAATTTTGTAAAAATGTCCAAGTGGCAAACAATGTAGATTTTAGGAGAGATGACCCATATGGCATTGTTTGCAAAAAACCTTTAACCCTTTCCCACATACAACAAATCTGTAGCAGATGACTTTAAAAACATATCTATAGTGCATATTATAATAAATATCTATAAATGAAGCATAATTTTTGAATGGGAGTAGAAAACGTGGTGACAAAAGGAGCAATTTCTTCTTTTGTCGCTATGTTTTCTAAAAGCTATCTGCTGCACAAGTGTCAGATAGCATCTATATAAGGGAAAGGGTTAATTGCCTTAGTCAGTGAAAGAGATGATATATGCCATTTTTCGGTAGTGAGCAGTCTTTATTTCTGAGCAGTACTCATGATGTTCTGTTAAATAGAAAACATTCTCAATATAGTCTTGTTTATTCTTTTCCTATGAATATTGAAAGTATTGTCTCCTGCATAGTTATCTAAATTCCATTCTATTATGAACATTTCTACTGTTTAATTCATCACACTGAAAATGTCCCACTTCAAACATTGGTGTGTTATAGGACAGCAGTAAACCTGCGGAAACCCAGTCAACATGGAGCAACGTATGGGCAAAGTTGAAAATCATGGGGCCTTATGTATGGCCGAAAGGTAGCTGGTGGCGTCAGCTCATTGTACTAGGCTGTCTCATAATTCTCGGAGTTGGACGAGGCATCAATGTACTCGTGCCGATTTACAGTAAAAACATTGGTATGTATTATTCATTGATAAACCATTAACTCTTTTCCTGCATAAAGCATATATCTGAAGCAGATGAATTTCAAAAGACCTAACGCAAAATACATGTATAGAAAATCTCCGTAATTATTGACAATAGCTTGTTTTGTCTAAATGATTTAAAATGTAGTCTGCTTCATAAGCATCAGAATGCATCTTACAGGGTTAACTTTGAGCCATGAGCCGTTATATAGTAATTTATATTAAGCATTTGTTAACCCTTACCTCTTTGATGCTTTGTTTGTTTGTTTGTTTGGACCTCTTTGATGCATCTGCAGCAGACGACTTTCGTAAACATTGTGACAAAAGGAGCAATTTCTCCATTGTCCATAATGTTTTCAACTTTTCAATAAATATACCTACATGTAAAAAAAAATCCACATTTGATGATTTCCTTGAAGACGTTTTCAAATTTCTTGTACTTTGGAAAGGGTTAAATCTTTCATCACAATTCAAAAAATATAACGCAATAGTTAAGTCGTATGAGATAGATTTGGCCAAATTACAGGGATAGATAACTTGTATGCAGACCGTATCATATGGTCACTGTTGAAACCTGGATTCATGTTTCTCTTATAGAATGTTTTTAACATGTTTTCTTTTTCTAGTAAATAGCCTGACATCAGACCAGAAATCTACCTCAGATGTTGACACTAAAACTGGTCCCATGTTTCGTTGGGATTTCATCTGTGTATACAGTCTGCTGCTCTTCTTCAAGGGAGGTGGGACAGGTGGTACTGGTTTCCTGAATAACATCAGAACTTTCCTCTGGATTCCTGTACAACAGTATACAACACGCAGGGTACAGGTCAAACTGTTCTCTCATCTTCATGCGTAAGTAATTTGCTGTCACTTAACCCTTTCTAGACACATTTTGATGCAATAACAACAGACACCTTTTGAAAAGATTGTGTCACAATGTTGTAAACTTTATTTAACAATCAAGCTATCTTTTATTGAGACTTTTCAGGTTTTTGTCACCATGTTTTCAAAGTTGTCTCTGCAGATGTGTTGTAAGTAGGAAAGGGTTTACTTATATATGATACATAGATGTGTTTGTTACCTCAATATTTGTGTACTTTTTGTCTTTCCCATAATGGAGTGAGACATAGCAGTGACTTTTCCGTATTTGTTCACGTTTCTATTACTTAGCTCCGATCTTTTTTGAAACTTTGTCAAATATTATTTTGGGTCATGAGACTTCATTCAATATCAGAACTTTGCATTGGTTAGGTAATCTAACCTTAACTTAACATTGGTTATCATTGACTCTTTCATAAAATCTTCATGAAAGTTTATCAGAACATGGGTCAAAAACTAGGTCACTAGGTCAAATGTTGGAAAAACCTTGTGATCAAATACCAAATCTTAAAAAATCTTCTTGTCCAAGTACTGGCCTGATTTGAAAATTAATTTGCACAAATGTTCCTTGGGGTACCCTCTACAAAGATTGTTCAAATATTTCCGATCCATTGAAAAACATGGCCGCCAGGGGGCAAAGCTCATTTTCCTTATATGTGCATTGTTAAAACTTTAAAAATCTTCTTGTCCAAAAGTACTGACCTGATTTGAAAATTAATTTGCACAAATGTTCCTTGGGGCACCCTTTACCAAGATTGTTCAAATATTTCCGATCTGTTGAAAAACATGGCCGCCAGGGGTTGGAGCTTGTTTTCCTTATATGTGCATTAATAAAACTTTAAAAATCTTCTTGTCCAAAAGTACTGGCCCGATTTGATAATTATTTTGCACAAATGTTTGTAGGGGCTCTACCAAGATTGTTCAAATATTTCTGACCTGTTGAAAAAACATAAAACTTTGAAAACTATTGAAGTTCTATTGAACCAGGTGAGCGATAAAGGGCCATCATGGTCCTCTTGTATTATAATTTACAAGATACTTTTATAAACAGTTTTCCACATGCAGATGCAGTTTGACACATCTTCAGTTGACAAAATTTGAATTTATTTACCATCATAACCTCTATCAACAGACAAGAGAACATAACTCTGTGAAGGTTTTTATCTGAATAATGGGCCTTTTTTACTTTAAAGAAAATACAGTGAATCTGGATAAAATCCAATTATAAACTTAACTGTTTAGGATATTGCTGTGAAACTTGGAAAACTTATTAACCATCATGACTCCCATCTGTAGACAAGAGAAGGTAATTCTTACAAGGATTTTTGTTTTGCCTTTTACTGCAAAAAGTTTTTGCATGTAGAAACCTGGAAAATGTTGAATCATGTTGGAAAAATTCTGGAATACACTTTTTCATGGCATTGACTTGCTCTCTATATGACATGTTTAATTTTACAGGTTATCCTTAAGCTGGCATCTACAAAGAAAGACTGGTGAAGTGTTGAGAGTTGTAGACAGGGGCACTAACAGTATCAATAACTTATTAAAGTAAGTTTCTGCTTTATTTGTGTATTTATATGCCCCTGGTATCAATAACTTGTTAAAGTAAGTTTCTGCTTTATTTGTGTATTTATATGCCCCTGGTATCAAGAGTAATAATAGTGTTACTAGTGTTTGAGGACAATTGCTATTGACCAATTAAAGACAGCTACTTCATTTTGGCACATATTCCTTGAGACAGTACCTTTCTAAAGCTGAGATTTTGTGATATTGACACTTATATTACAAAGAACTTTATGGCCACATGGCAAAAGTGTTGATTCAAACAAACACATGTTTTTGTCCCCTAAAGACTACCTCGGTGGTGTAGTTATAGAGTGTCCTCCTCGGGTGTGGGAGGTTGGGGGTTCAATACTAAGCTGGGTCATACAAAAAACCTCTAAGACGGTAGTAATGGGTGCCCTCCTTGTGGCTGAGGGATGCTAGGTGAGCGTTATGACTGACTGTCTGGTCTCAGGATAAATGGACCAGAAGTATTGGTAACTTGACCAGTAAACGCTGTGATATAACTGAAAACTAGTTGAAAGCGGTATAAGACACCAATCAATCAAATGTCCCCTGTTGGAAGTTTAACCCTTTCCCTCATACGACAATTCTGCAGCAGACGACTTTGAACATATTTTGTCAAAAAGTGGAAATTCTCTATAATTGCATGGATAACCTATGACTAAAAGTGGAAAACATTGTGGCAAAAGGGGAAATGCACGTTTTGTGCAATTTCTTCTTTTGTCACTATGTTTTCAAAAAGTCCTTTTCACCTGAGATTGGGATAAGTTGCTAACCTGAATTGTTGTAGCTATGTTATAATATTTTAACATTTTCAACACTTTAACACTTTCCATGTGCAGAAACAGTTTGAAGCAATTGGCTGCAGACAGTTTTAGACTTGTGAGATCGACTTCAAATTTTGCACACAAATTTTGTCTTTGTAATTTACACTTTTAATGATAGTCAAAGATGTCTTACCCATCCCCACATGTTGACACATAGGACCTAGGTTATTATTGAAATATTTGAGGCAAAAGGATAATGTTTCCATTTGCCCCAACGATTCAACTGTATTCAAAAATAATTCTTACATTTATAGAAATTTCAAATATGTCTGCCCAGATGTTTTCAAAGCTGTCTGCTGCAAATTTGTAATATGTAGGAAAGGGTTATTTAATCACTTTTTTTATTTATAAGAACTTCAATACTTTTCCAGCATGTTTTCAAAATTGTCTGCCGTTGATTTGTTGTATATTTGAAAACAGTTTAAAGCATTTTTGTAAGATGACTTTTGAAAACATTTTGAGGAAAAAAGAAATAGAATCAGACAGAGGTATAATCTTTCACAAAAAATCTGACAGTGTTGTCCTACTGGTTTGATGCTTAAGAACCTTTATGTGCATCTACCAAGACAAAAGTCCATTATATTCCTTTAAATAATTATTGAAACGTAACACAGAGGTCTAGATAAGGGGGGTGGGGTGAACTTGTCTTTTCCCACAAATATCACTTATGACTCAACAAGTACCCATAGCATAGGGTTTGAGTGTCTAAAATAAATTGGGAATGCGAACTACGCAGCTCATCTAGAGATGGCTGTTGAAGATTCTTTATGTGATGTAGAAATAAAGATTTATTATATATGCCTAACAAAGATTATTTTGTTATCATTGTAGCTATGTGATATTCCAAATCTTGCCAACAGTTATAGACATCGTTATCGCCATTATTTACTTCATAACAACATTTAACTATATATTTGGTGTGGTTGTGTTTATGGCAATGGGATTTTATCTTGGTAAGTAGCAGGTAGTTTAAAGATTAACCATTTCCCACTTACAGCATATTGGCAGCAAATAATTTAAAAGTTAAATATGACAAAAATGGAAAATATCTATGAAAGAAATTTATTTTGAATAGGGATAAAACACACAATTTTAACTCTTTGCAGGCTTGGTTAATTTTGCCTGCTGAATATATATATGTTTGCTGAAATAGAATCTATGTGTTGAATTGTTTGGATCTCAGATCAGGCCTTTCATTTTGTGCAGCTTCGCTGGATCCAAGCTGTTTTCATATGTTATTAACAGTAGGCGAAATCTGCCCTAGATTGCAAAAAGCAATTTTACTTTTGATACAATATTTCCAAACTGTTTCCGCTGCATATGCATCAACGTGCAGCTGTATGTGGAATAGGGTTCAAGATTATATAAAAACAGGATACATTTAAAAGCAATCTGATACAAATTGAGAATAAAATGAACCTGTCAAACTGTAGTTTTTGTTACAAAATTTAAAAGTTTTACCAGATGTTTTTATAAGGTGACATTTCTTTGTTCCTGGATAGTTATGTACATTTGAATTTCCTGACTCAAAAGAACATGTTAATGGAAACCTATATTTACGCCACTTTCAACATTATTTCAGTTATATCATGGCGATTGTTCACTTAATCATGATCCCTGTGTAGACAAACCAGAACTAGGTTAGGAAATGTGCCCTGCCCAAGGTCACTCCACTATGACCGTCATGGTGCGACTGGGGATTGAACATGGGATGCCCGGTTTCAAATCCCCGACACTAACCATAGCAGATTCCTGTGCTCCAATCTTAGCGTAATTATTGCAAGATTATATAAATATCCTGTATGTGCGTCAATGCAAAAGGATGCAAATGAATACTTGCTTTCAGAAGTTTTTAAAACCTTTAAGGAAAAATAATTGAACAGTGTAGATGTGCAGGCTGATCTTGGTCTTCCTTCTAATGTTGATCAGGCCTTACCATGGTAGCAAATGCCTTATGGTTGTTTTTTGAAGAGAACCAATTTTAATCATTTGACTTCCTGGATACTCAACAGTGTGTTTACACATTTTAACTCCTCTCCTATAGCTTCACAACCACTTGTTTGAATTCAATGAAACTTTCCAGAAAGCTTAACTTTCAAGCATATATGGCATTAGCTTATATACATCCAAAATTCTACTAGGCTTAATTTCCTCCTTGATTGCAATTTAAGCCATTTTATTATATTTACATGTATTTTATCGGGAAGCTTTAAATATCAAGAGGGAATTTGTATGATATCAGCTTATTTAGATTTATCATTTTCTGTTGCTTTCTAACTCTACACTTTGAGGATTGTCCATCATAATTGATTGGTTTTACTGTTTTTTGTTTACCTTTTACTATCAGCTGTGACAGTACTAGTAACAGAGTGGAGAACAAAGTATAGACGAGAGATGAACACACTAGACAATGCAACAAATTCTACTGCTGTGGACTCCCTACTGAACTTTGAAACTGTGAGAATAACTTAATAATGTGGGCCGCAAAACATGCAATATAAATATGTACACAATGTTATACATACAAAAGAGACAAGGTTTAACCCTTTCTTTCATATAGACGCTTTCTGACACCTCTGCAGCAGACAGCTTTTTGAAAACACAGAACGTGCAATTTCTGCTTTTGCCACAATGTTTTCCACTTTTCGTCATAGGTTATCCATTCAATTATTGAGATATTCCATTTTTAGCTCACCTGAGCTTTGCTCAAGGTGAGTTATTGTGATCGCCTTTTGTCCGGCGTCCGTCGTGCGTCGTGCG
>JAUELF010000242.1:0-18392 GCA_031471495.1 Clinocardium nuttallii
TCATGAAAGGTCGAGCGGTTCATGCAAAATGAACAGAATTTATTTGTACAGAAAATCAGGTGCGAATGTAAATATTATAAGATGTAAGGTTTATTTCCGTTATTCTTTCACAAGTTGATGTATGGTGAACGTCGCGTAAAGATGTGTAAGGATTAAACAGAGACATCATTATAAGATGTAAGGTTTATTTCCCGTTATTCTTTCACAAGTTGATGTATGGGCTGAAGCACAAGAACAGTGCATGTGAGCCGTTCCACGAAAAACCCCAACAGTATGGTCTTTCCGTAATGTATCGATCAAGATCAGCATGTGCAGTCCGCACAAGCTAATCCAGAAAAATAGTTAAAACTAACGTTTATCTACATCAGAGAACATACTTGCAAATGAGCATTTTCGTTCTCAAAACAGTTCTCAAATTCTTATTAAGTCTTCTACCATGCGGGAGAGGAAGGACATTATTACGACTGCGAGGAAACGAAGAGCGACATTTTTGTTCGAAAGACCGTTTTCCTTTGGTGTGCTGTTCAATTATATGTTTTCTGGAAATAATGGCTCCTTTAAAATTTATGATGAAACATAACTCTTCTGATTGAATTTCATTTATAGACAGAATGCATAAAGTATAATTGTAATAGTGTATAAATAATGCTATAAGTCTATGTTATGTGGTTTAATTAAGCCATATGGAATCAGTTGAACTCCATTTTAAAATGTGGCTTTTATGTTTGTCAAGAGAACCTGCACAGTCTATTGAACAAAAACGTTACCTATTTAACCTTAGAGAGGTTCATCAAATTAACGACACTGGTATTGCTACACTGGAAATAGCACGTCCATTTAAAGGTCAGCTGTTAGGCAATGAATTGCCAACAGACAGGTACTTGAACCGTTTTTAATATTCCCTTTCCTCCATTGGCAAATGAATTGGTTCTTCGTTAATAACCAGCACTCGGGTCGGTAATGGTTTCATCTTATATCTCGATGCAACTATGAGGTGTGGGACCAAATTCGTCTTTACTCTCTGCTGAGATCTGACTTAAGCTGTTGAAAACTGCGTAAAACACATAAAACTAATCCATGACAATTTCAGAACAATTCCAACATTGTAAGCAGTCCACTTACATGCGATAGTGAAACTACTGTGAGGTGTTCAATATTGACCGATTTCAATTAACTTGATTAACCATTTTCCATTTACAGACGAATTTAGTAAACAATGAAGTTAAAGAAGAAACTATTTGTAATATAGCTGCAAATGTTTAGTTTGTGGGAAAGGATTTAACCTTCATTGGTGTACCACTGTCTAGTCAATATTTCACGTGCATCGTTTATATTGACGTATTTACGCGCACACGTGCATCCTATTGCAGTATTATATTCCTTTTAAATGAACTAAACATCATCTAAATTCCAATTTAATTGTAGTTGCTCAGTTTTATGTTCTGAGAGTATTCAGGTAGGAGGAAATATAAGAATTAAAGAGGTTGTTTAATGGACATTATCATATGCAGAGCTATTTTAGTTTAAATGTAATTGATATGGACATAGAGGCCTTTTGTTCTTTTTAATGCCTACGTACAGATATTTTAAACAGCGTGAGTAAGAACACATTTTTACTGCAACAGCCGACTTGTTTCGACGCAGAAGCTGAATATGTTGGACAAATACGTTTGACTTTCGATAACTCAAGCATTCGATAAGTCGAATATCGTTTATCTCAAATCATTTTCTAGAATGTCTCTGTCTTCGGAAAACTGTGAAGCAACATTTTGTTTAATTACCAACGTTATGCTGTTAAATGAATACGATTTTATCAACGGCTTGCTTTTCATTAAAATACATACATGCACACGAAAAAAGAAGCTGCCACGTCGATAACTCGATGTAATTACTTCGTCTCTTTCGACTTCGATATATCACGAAACCTATTTATTGTAGAAAAGAATGGAATTGCTCGTCATGAGAAAGATATCTTGATTTCTTACTCGCCATGTTATAACTGAATTGTTGTTCAAAAAGGCATAAGCCACCCCACCCCTCACCCCCACCCACTAAGTTCCGCAAACCCCTAAAAAGAGAGAAATTCTAACAACAATTATCATTATCACAAATTCGTCTTAAAAGAATGGTGTCGTATTTATCGACAAAAGCATCCAGTTCAGATAATTTAAATTTGGATAATCTAACTTGGTGAAAACCCTATGATGAAATACAAAGCTGTTTGGTGGGTGAATAAACTTCCATTCTGTCCAAAATCGGAATCTTCTGGAGATGTAAATGATATTCGGTGAACCGATATATTGTGATATGAAATATCTGACAGTGTTAAAGTGATTGCTTTGTCGTCCCTCGTTTTGTCCTTCTTTTATTATAATATATACATATGACAGATTGCCATCGAGGGTCAATGGCTCTGAAACAGGAAACCCTTTTACGGTGAAATATTGATAGATATTTTCATCAATTAATTCAACTATGGCACATTAAGCCGTCTCGCGAGAAAACCAACATTGTGGACTCTGCTTAAAGTGTCGATCCTGATCCGCCTAAGCTTGTCGTGCAGGCTTATCCGGACAGACAATTTTCGCCGCATGTGGATTTTCTGTTTCAGGAATCATTACTGTATACCTCTATCCCCCTGAGGCGAAATGTGTTGTCCCGGATCAGTCTGCGCGGACAGCGCATGCTGATCTGATCGACGCATTACGCAGATGCAATAATGTTGGTTTTCTCGTGGGACGGCTCATTTCTCCCATTACTCTGTATCATAAACAGTATGCTGAACACAGCTTTCACATTTCTACCATTACTCTGTATCATAAACAGTATGCTGAACACAGCTTTTACATTTCTACCATTACTCTGTATCATAAACAGTATGCTGAACACAGCTTTGACATTTCTACCATTACTCTGTATCATAAACAGTATGCTGAACACAGCTTTGACATTTCCCATAAGTGTAGTTAAATGGTCAACTGCCATAACTTGTCTTGTTCTTTAATTGAGTTATTATTTGTTTGTTTTAAATTGCAGTGTAACATCAGATACGCGGGTCGTGTCAGATGACTAGGAGTTGCATGGCTATGACCACAATGAAGATATATTTGTTCTAAAGTGTTTGTTTTACTTGAAGTTTGCGTCGTTTAGTGAACAGAAAAGCGTAGAGCTTGGAATAAACATGATGGTAAATATGACAGGATGCATAATTGCTATACCCGTGGGACAAATAACGATATGTTAAAGTGTGAGCTGCGTTTATCCATCTCCGTAACGTGATCACAAACGACGTAGTTGATTGATTGATGCATTTATCAATTAGGGTTTAACGTCGTTTTGAAAAAGAATAAAGTCATATCACGGCGGCCAGTTCACCTATTCATGTGTTTGGCATTCCATATTTTCCATGTAACTGGCTGTTTTTCAACATAGACTGTTTACCTATTGGTGGGAGACGAATACCGCTTGTCACAGTGATTTTAGTCATACCTCGGACAGAAAATTTGCCAAGCTGGGATTCGAACTCACATCCCTTGAATTGACATCCCGCGTCGCTTCCGACTGACCTACCGGGGCTCGGCACGTAGTAACACCGTGTGAAATAAAGAATGACATCTTATTTCTGTGCCGTGGTAATTATACTAGGAAGTATCTTGTAAAATGTCAACAAATCCACACGGTGTACTATCGCAAAACATGCAAGGACAGACCATACATATATTATGGTCTATTTTCCAAGTGCTTGGGACTGACAGGCCTAACGCTGTGTTGTATATACGTAAAGTAAGTCTTTCTTGGAACTAGCACCAGCGTTTGTCCTGCTAGTATGCCACGGCAGTATATATTTTGTATAGACTTTATAGTCTTCCCTGTACGTAGATGAAACAAGACCATACGATTCTCTGTAAGATATCGTGAAACATCAATGCAAAACAAGTGTACGAGTGTGTGTGTTTCCTCTTGCTCATCGAGATCGAAAGTTATGGAAAGGTTTCCCTGTTTCATCACGGTATTGGTCAGTAATAGATTCATCGAAATATAATGGAATGTCCCAGAGCTCTAGATAGGGGGCGGTTTGCATACTCTAACATCCTTATTTGACCCTTTAGACCTATGTTGTTAATACTCCAAATAAGCGTCTTAATTGGACGGTTCTTTTGGGTATCCAAATACTAGGGTTTGAATGGATTGACATAAAGAGATATTGTGGGGACAAGAGAACGATGTATATCCCTCCCTATCTGGACCCCCGATGACCCGTGAGCTTTATTTGTGTTTCCTCTATCCTCTGTATGCCTACAGAAGACTCTTTTGCCCAGTGAAATGAAATATTAGTTTAGTTCTGACCTTAATTGATATTTCTTGTACCATATATCCATATATCTTGATGTAGTTAATGTATTTAAGGTTGCAATGGTTCTTTTTTTACAGTTATAAAAATACCGATCTATAACTGTTATCTCTTATCAGATGTTTGGCTTACTGTCATTCATTAACATGATGAGTTAAATCACACAAACACATATCTTATTTTCGTCGAGTCTAGTGATTTTGGGGTCTTGGTGCATCTGCGTACAGAAGTGAAGACTAAGGTGAGTCTATGCATTCGCGCAAATTTCGCAAGAGCATTCACATTCCTTTGTACGGCTAGAATAAGATACTTGTGTGAAATCTAACTCGTCATTTGAGTGAGTTACATATGAGTTACATAAAACCAACATTGCGGACTCTGAGTAATGTATCGACCCAGATCAGCCTGCACAATCCGCGCAGGCTAATCCGGGCCGACACATTCCATCTCAGGTAGATAGAGGTACAGATTAATGATTCAGCCTGAAAAAGAAATTCAACAGGAGGCGAAAAGTGGTTGTCTGTGTTAGCCTTTGCGGCATGCTTATGCTGATCCTGATCGATACATTACACAGAGTCCACACTGTTGGTTTTCTCGTGGTCGATACATTACGCAGAGTCCACACTGTTGGTTTTCTCGTGGTCGATACATTACACAGAGTCCACACTGTTGGTTTTCTCGTGGTCGATACATTACGCAGAGTCCACCATGTTGGTTTTCTCGTGGTCGATACATTACGCAGAGTCCACAATGTTGGTTTTCTCGTGGAACGGTTCATATACATGTAATTAATGTTAGGTACATCCATTATAATCTAGAATTATAGCCCCATTAGTTTTACACTAAATAACCGTAATAGTAACCCCGTTATGGAGAAGCAAAAATGCCCTTTAGTCGATAGACGCGGCTTATTCATACTTGAACCAAGTTAGAAAACAATGTGTCTTGTTAACCCTTTCTCACATACAGACGATTTCTGAGGCCTCTACGCCGACTTTTGAAAATAATGTGGCAAACGGCCCATGATGAGCAATTACTCCGTTCGTCACAATGTTTGAAAATAATGTGGCAAACGGCCCATGATGAGCAATTACTCCGTCCGTCACAATGTTTGAAAATAATGTGGCAAAATAAGTAATTGATCATTAACATCAGTTTCTCCATAAACCAAACTGTTTTCAATAAACATTAATTCATATATTTTCGCTGGTAACATATTGTTCTAAGTGATAATAAATATGAAAACACCTTCGTTTTAACTGTAATTGGTTCAACACTAAAGACACTTTGAGGCGCAAATGTTTTTAACTATACATTAAGCTAATAGGGTATTTTTACCCTCAACTTTGATTTCAAGAGATTGCCAAAACTCCACACTGATCCATTTCCAACATACACATGCTTTCTGACGCCTCTACTGTAAACAACTTTTGAAAACATTGCGGAAAAAGGAAAAAATGTTCGAGATATTTTGCTAAAATGTTTTCAACTTTTGATTACACTTTCATTTGAAGAGATTTCCAAACGGGTTATATGCTCTTCTCAACATGCCATTTAAACGGACACTGTGGGGGTGGGACGAATCAAGAGTTTAACAGACCATCATCGCTACTCATCAATAAAACACTTTAACGCCACTTGATTAAATGGGCACGGTTTATGAGAAATGTTATCCACAACCCATCTTGTATACGTCGAGGATTCCAGGGAATGATAGCGCTAATAGAATCGAGGATATGTAACAATCCCGGGGCTAGATATTAAAATTTGGAAATAAAATACAACATGCAACACAAGGGTATATATCAGAATCGGATATGTACACTGCACGGCACACGCATATTCAGGATATAAATGAACCAGACTCGTTATAATGCAATGACGTAGTAAACCCATCCAGAGGTGCGGCAAAATGGTAACAGTAAAAAATGGACCAGTAGTACTGGTAACTTACCCAGGAAACGAACGCCTTGATATAACTGAACAAATGTTGAAAGTGGCATAAAAAACCAACACACGGCATGAGAATCACGTGATAAAATATTTTAATCTAGATTTAGAGTAATGATTCCTGAAACAGAAAATCCACAGACGGGGAAAAGTGTCTATCCGGGTAAGCCTGCGAGACATGATATGACTGATCTGGGTCGATACTTTACGCAAGCTCCACAATGTTGGTGTTTCTCGCGGCACGGCTCTTCTATGACGGATATGGATCGATACTTTACGCAAGCTCCACAATGTTGGTGTTTCTCGCGGCACGGCTCTTCTATGACTGATATGGATCGATACTTTACGCAAGCTCCACAATGTTGGTGTTTCTCGCGGACCGGCTCTTCTATGACTGATATGGATCGATACTTTACGCAATCTCCACAATGTTGGTGTTTCTATGGATGTGTTCAAACCAATATTGAAATAAGTCTTCTTCTTCTCATATAACTCTTCGAAACATATATATATGTGATTGAATTATACTCACGTGTATGCTTATAATTAAACATCACTGTTGTGCATTGTTGTTGCATGTCATATACAACAACATAATGGTCCATATTGAAGTGCTTCACATACCTTTGAAATATGTGCAAATATGCCAATCACCTATTTCATGGAACAAAGAAACGCAAATTAGCCATTAGTGAACGGTAATGTTTATTTGGAACAACTGTATGCTTGTTTATATCAATCAGTGCGCCTGGATGCATGTAGCGTTTGTTGTCGTATATATCGGTAAACGTGATAATGGGGGTAGTTCTATTGGGACAACTTATTTATAGATATATAGCGGACTCGTGATATCTTGAACGTGTGCTAATTCGAATATATCGTTTAACTCGATTCAATACCTGGAACGGATTTGTCTTAAGCATAGAAGCAATTTTGATCGTCGAGATATGATCTTATCACTGGCTTACTATTCGGAATTAATTGCGAAATTGAAGATAAATAAATACCTTTAACATAACTCGAGGGGTCCCCTCGAAGTGATTGATTGGTCCTGTTCGGCTTCGAGAAAACCAAAATTATGGCTTACCCGTATAGACTATGTTTCAGGAATCATTACTCTATACCTCTTTCCCCCTGAGATGGAATGTATCAACCAAGATAAGACTAAGCATGACGCGCAGGCTTACCCTGATAGACACTTTTCACCTCCTGTGGATTTTCTGTTTCATGAATCATTACTTTATACCTCTATCCCCCTGAGACGGAATGTGTAATTCCGGATCAGTCTGCGCGGACTGATCTGGTTCTATCATACACCACGCAGAGGCCATCATGTTGGTTTTGTCGCAAGACGGCTCATATTGCGATTTATGCAGTGACATAACTGTATATTTCGTTTTCAAAGATTTGAAGGAAAACGATTGTTGGAATTGACACACAATTAAATGTGCATGTATAGCTCTACGTCAACATGTATTGTGCGTCTTCCTAAATCCGTATTTAATAACACGAAACAGTTATTGGGGATACTTAATATATTTGTCTTAATGAGACGATCTCCTCTCAGTTTCAAAATATAGGCTTCGTTGAGTTATAAGATAGATTAAGTTAGTTTACTCCTTACATTCGCCAGTGTGAACATTGAATACATTCAACTTGTTTAGTATTACAGCAAAGATTTTACGTTGTAACTCTTTCCCAACACAACGAGTCAGTAAAAATACAATAAAACATCTACGCAGAAGTTTGGCAATCTCTATAAATGAAAGTATAATTATTGAATAGAGTAAAAACCATTGTGACAAAAGGAGAAATTGCTAATTATGGTACATTCTCATTCTGCCACAATGATTTCAAAATTGTCTGCTTCTGAGGCGTCGGAATGCTTCAGTTGGAAAGGGTTAACAGCGGCCTGTCATTAACCTGTTAACTCCTTGTTTACAGAATATTCACCCCGTTAATTATCTATTAATCCGTTTAAAACATAGTGTAGTACCAACTTAGGACATATTACTAATGTCATTTAACTTACATTACTTAAAGATCAACGGCCTATAAAGATACAACATATGACATATCTTTTAAAAATCAGAATACATTATAGCGTGACAATCAATACAGATACAATACAGATTCACGAAACTGCCTCCGTGTGTGGGAGAGGATAACATTAGGTATGTATTAATAACATAATCTGCAGGAGACGATATTGAATACATGTTTTTAAACTAAGGATGATATCTATAAATGATATTACAATTCGTGTATAAATCTGAAAACAGTTCCGTAAAAGGAGAAATTGCTCATAATGTCGTTTGCTGCAGAGACGTCAGAAAGCGTATGGAGAAAGGGATAACATATGAGCCGTCGCGCGAGAAAACCAACATTATGGCATCTGCGTAATGTATCGACCAGATCAGCCTGCGCTGTCCGCGTAGACTGATCCGGGCCAACACATTTCGTCTCCGAGGAATAGAGGTATAGAGTAATGATTGCTGAAACAGAAAATCCACAAGAGGCGAAAAGTGTCTGTCCGGGTTAGCCTGCACGGCATTGTTGGACCACATTGTTGGTTTTCTCGCGGATCGACTCAATTATCACATCAGGTAACCGACTACTGGCTAATGCTAGAACGAAAACATTGAACTGTTAGTGAAACAAACTTAAAATCTGGAAATCATCTATGTTAGCATTTAAACCTTTCCCGTACCCAACATATCAGCAGCGAACGACTTTAAATTATCTATAAATGAAAGTATAATAATTGAAAAGAGTTGAAAACACGGTGGCAAAAGGGTAAACAGCTAATTATCAGCAATTTCTCGTCTTGTGACAATGTTTTCAATATGCCCGCTACTAACGCGTCAAAAGGCACATGCAAGTTGGAAAGGGTTAAACAAGATATCCACCAAACAAATTGAACTAGATATATAAGAAATATTCTGAACAAAATTGGAAAGAAAGTTTTCAATTTGGAATTCTAATTGACCACCAAACACAAATACATTACTATATACTAACGGAGACAGAACAAGTGCTTAAGATATGTAAGCGGGCAGGAACCTTTTAACACATTTAAAAAATATAGAAATAATATGAAACAAAATTTTGAAATCAGATGTTCATTTGACCACCAAATGAACGTATATGTTCATTTTAACTAATGGAGATAAAAGATTCTTTTTAAAGATATGAGCCGTCCCACGAGAAAACCAACATTATGACATCTGCATAATGTATCGACCAGATCAGCCTGCGCTGTCCGCGCACATTCCGTCCCCGAGGAATAGAGGTATAGATAATTGATTCTTGAAACAGAAAAATCACAAGTGGCGAAAAATGTCCGTCCGGGTAAGCCTGCACGGCATGTTTAGACTGATCCTGGTCGATACTTAACGCAGAGTCCACAATGTTGGTTTCCTCGCGAGACGGCTCATATCTGAACGGGCAGCGACCCTGTGAACTTTATGACTTCTGCGAAAAATTGATTCGTAAGGAGAGCCTGCACACACATGTATCATAAATAACAAAAGAGCTGTCAAACTGCCTGTGAATACTCGAATAGGATGAGTTTCGTATTTCCTACATCGGATATTAACACTTTCGTCGTCACATAACGGCTTTCTCCTCTGCCTTCTGTGTGTGTAAATCGCTATTTTGTTTATTTTTCGCTTTGTTACTGTAGCAATGTTTCTTCATAAATATTGAACACTCTTGTCATCCACTAAACATGTCTACCGCATTATATGGAAATCAGATTCAAAGAAGAAGAAAAGGTTTTGCTTCTGCCCACATTTCTGATGTCGCATCAACTAACATTCTACATAAAGTTCCTTAAGCAATTTGGTAAGAGAATCACCAATAGCATATTCCTGTGAAGTATGGTTGAAATTGATCTTGTTATTTACAGTTAAAAGTAAAACGACGAACGAAAGGATAACATGGAGCCTCCAGCTCAGGTGATCTAGACTTTTCAGTAATATCTTCTGTTTCTCTACAATTTTAGCAAGAAATATCACAAACAATTGACTTCCTATAACTGAAGTAATAAATGATCGACGCTCAGCAAAATCCAACAGTTTTTTTTTTTCAGTAAGTGTAGGCACAGATGAACCAGTGCATCCGCATAGGATGATCTGACTCTGTGCCCTTTACCAATTAGCCACAAGCTTCTCTGGAGAAGCATCTATTTGGATCCTTTAGCATCGAATCGAGTGCGAGTATTTTTCTTTCACACGTGTGACTCTTACGATGAGGTTGGTTTTCACATAGCACCGCTGAAGAAGCCAATACAATAAAGTGTGTCTAAGTGTCGACGTCTTTATTGTTATCATGGGATATAAGGGCTAGTTAGTATTGTCGGTTATTAGTTTCGGTTGTGGTTGCATTTCCTGTGGCGGATATTAGTATACGCAAATGTTGAACGAAAGCAGATCTGACTTCAGCTAATCTGCCGTTTTACCATTGTGCATATAAATCGGTTTGTCTTCAAGCTTTGCATTTCCGCCAATAACAAAGTTGGCCGTCCTACGTTCTCTAGATGGTTTGTGATGCAAAGATAATCGGAATAGTTTGTGTCGATGGCAATAAGCTTTTACCTAGGAGATACACCTGTCTTTAAGTCTATAATACTTTAAGTGTATAAAGATGTCCGAAAGCTTATAAAATGTGCCGTCCCGAGAAAACCAACATTGTGCTCTCTGCGTAAACGTTTCGCCTACTGTGGATTTTCTGTTTCAGGAATCATTACTCTATACCTATATCCCCCTGATACGGAATGTGTCGGCCCGGATCAGCCTGAGCGGACTGCGCAGACTGATCTAGGTTGATACATTACGCAGAGGCCATTATGGTGCTTTTTTCGCGGGACGATTCAAATGATCATTTTATCTTACTTGTAAAGAGAGAATACCTTGATCAGACTGCACAAGAATCCATGTTATTCTAAACTAAAATTAATTCCATTTCCCTCATGACCTTTTTATTAAAATTATTCTGCAGTCTTTTTTTTCTCTCGCGAAAAAGAATAGTATTGGCACATTAAAGGGCAGATGAAACAGAATACAGGATATAATGGAGAAATGATTGCAATGTTTTACACAATTATTCATCTACTGTAGTTCGTGTTTTTTTTAGCCCTCCATGCACTTTCACATATTGGTCTGCGAATCAGAGGTCAGTCACGGAAAAGGACGATCAAACTTCATTTAATCATTATTTGATCACTGCCTTTGATGAAGATATCTCGTTAACCCTCCCTTTCCCACTTGCATTTCGACGAATTTTGAAAACATTATAACAGAACTGGAATTTGCTTATACTGAGCCATCTCCCCTTACGTCACAATGTCTACAGCGTTATTCAATAACGATACTTTGCATTTTTCAAGATTTCCTACATTTTCGCCTAGACGTATTAAAAGTCGTCTGCTGCTGATTTGTTGTATGTGGTAAAGGGGTAATTTCCGACTGGCGTCTGTTTTAAGCTTCACAATGATTAGTTTTATCACCTAACATGACAAATGAGCGGTCGCGCTCTTTTGATTAAACATGCATGTGCGTTCGTGTTTAACATTATAACGCTATAGTATCAACGTCTTACACGTCATTTCTCGAATATTTGAAGCCGCCCATTTAACTGGTACAAGTATGTATCTCAGTATAGTGTAGGTGAATATCAGCCTTCATAAATCTGCTCAATCTTATCAGACCCTTCACACGTTGACATGATCTTCTAACAATACATTATGTAATATTTGATCAGAATATACGGATGCACAATCTGATCTGGATTTACACTATTCAAGGAAACCAAACGTGTCATTGTTCGCAATTTCGGGTTCAAAACATTTTACATACGTGAATAAAGCTGGGGTTTTATGTCGTTATAGGTCAGTCAAACGTGTTACATACGTGAATATAGCTGAGGTTTTATGTCATTATAGGTCAGTAAAACGTGTTACATACGTGAATATAGCTGTGTTTTGATGTCGTTATAGGTCAGTAAAACGTGTTACATACGTGAATATAGCTGGGGTTTTATGTCATTATAGGTCAGTAAAACATGTTACATACGTGAATATAGCTGAGGTTTTATGTCATTATAGGTCAGTAAAACATGTTACATACGTGAATAAAGCTGTGTTTTGATGTCGTTATAGGTCAGTAAAACATGTTACATACGTGAATATAGCTAAGGTTTTATGTGGTTATAGGTCAGTAAAACGTATTACATACGTGAATAAAGCTGGGGTTTTATGTCGTTATAGGTCAGTAAAACATATTACATACGTGAATATAGCTGGGGTTTTATGTCGTTATAGGTCAGTAAAACATGTTGCACACGTGAATAAAGCTGTGTTTTGATGTCGTTATAGGTCAGTAAAACATGTTAAGTACGTGAATAAAGCTGGGGTTGTATGTCGTTATAGGTCAGTATGACAATGACAATGACAATATTTTTTATTGATTCAAGGCCATCGACTCATAACAACATGTATAACATATAATACAACCTCCGTCAGTTGTCCTGATTGTCGTATTTATAGAATATACTATAGTGTACCGACTGTCGTATTTATAGAGTCCTGACTGTCGTATTTATAGAATACTATAGTGTCCTGACTGTCGTATTTATAGTATACTAAAGTGAACCAACTGTCATATTTATAGAATACTAAAGTATTCCGACTGTCGTATTTATAGAATTCTCTAGTGTCCTGCCTGTCGATATCTATAGAATACTATAGTGTTCCGACTGTCGATATTTATGGAATACTATAGTGTCCCGACTGTCGATATTTATAGAATACTTTAGTGTAACGACTGTCGTATTTATAGAATACTATAGTGTCCTGACAGTCGATATCTATAGAATACTAAAGTGAACCGACTGTCGTATTTATAGAATACTATAATTTGCTGACTGTCGATAATTTATAGAATACTATATAGCGTACCGACTGTCGTATAGAATACTATAGTGTCTTGAATATCGATATTTATAGAATAATATAGTGTCCCGACTGACGATTTTATAGAATACTATAGTGTCCCGACTGTCGTATTTATATAATACTATAGTGTCTCTCCGATTGTATTTATATAATTATGTTGTATTAAACATCTCGATTGGACACGAGCATACTCTATTACAGCTACTACTAAGTTTTACTGTCACTGTTTGATGGTAACAAAACCAATCTATTTCGTTCTTATCATTATTGGTTATAGATCGCTGGCTATATCTCACAAAAGCCAAATAATATAGCCGATGTCCATGTACATTGCATCCCTTATTTTACTTTAAATACAAAAAGCACATTACAAATTTAAATGATACGTTAACAGTTTCTTAACTAAAGTTGATATCGACCATTAAAGATTTACTCCGAATGGTGTTTTTAGACTGAATGGTTTGGTTAGAAAACATTCGAGGAAGAACCTGGATATTGGACTAATAATGCTGTTATTGAGTTGAGAAATGAGCCGTCCCGCGAGAAAACTATCATTCTGCGTAAAGTATCGACCCTGAGAAATTTAAGCATGCCGCGCAGGCAAACCCGGACATTCACTTTTCACCTCCTGTGGATTTTCTGTTTCAGGAATCATTACTCTATACCTCTTTCCCCATGCGCAGGTTGATCACGGTCGATACATTACGCCGAGGCCATTATATTGGTTTTCTCGCGGGACGGCTTAAGCATTGAGACCCCCAAAAACATATGTAGGCTACGACCTACTTAATAGCCTATATTATCAATGTTTATTGGAAACACAATACAACTCTCTTTGCTCTGTCCGCTATATCAACTCCCACTAATTTAACACGTTATCTACTACCAAGTTGGACAGGTTTCCAAAGTTATCTGTTGCAAAATTGCCAATTTATTGAAAGTGTTAAATACAATGCTCTCTGAAATACCGATATGGAAAGTGATATATTTACGACCTTCTAAGTTTCCTATATTATTATTATTTAATGGAAACACCAATACAATGCCTTCACTCTCAATTTATCAATTCCCATTTCTTTGTGAAACACGTGATCTAGTACCAAGTGTTGAGATCTCTATGTGGTTTAGGTTAGTATTTTTTTCTTATCACAATTTATCTGTTGCAAAAGCGCTATGTTCGGTCTGTTCCTTGAAAGGGTTTAACGACAATGCTCTCTGAAATACCGATAGTGATAACTTTACGACTTACTAAGTATCCTATATTATCAGTATGTGATGGTTACACATCTCATCTCCCATCGCTCAACCGACCCTATCACTTCCTACTGTTGATAGGCGTTATCTACTACCAGTATCGCTCTCTCGACATGCATCCTTACTGTTAAAATGGTCCGCCATGCAGCTTTTTTACAAACGACATTTGAATAAACTTAAAAAAGGAGCGAATAATTTAACTTTTTTTAAAATTATTTCCTTCCAAATTTCCAGATGCTGTATTGCTTTCTTCAGATGATTTAAAAAAAAAAAAGGACAACATACCATACACGTGCACAAGATAATTGATTTTTAAAATTCAAATAAGTATGGTCTTCTAATAACTATTCATAAACAGGCGATAAACCCTGAGATTTGATTGGAAAATAATTCACAAAATGGTCAAACCTTTACGAGGCTGTATCGTCGGCATTGTTCTTTCGATACCGAAAGTAAAAACATGATTGTATTAAAGTATACCAGTCTATATTCATTTTCTTGGTTTCCTCTCTTCATGGATACGCGTTTATGTGAGAAAAGACATCAACATCCCGGAAACACATTAATTTAGAAAGGGAATGCATGCGTAGGTGCTATCTGACCGTTTATCGAATAAGCCGGCCGTAATGGTCGTAAAATACTTTAATATGCAGTTTTACGGTAACTAATGTATCACACAGGAATTAACCCGTTCCCTCATACTGATACTCTCTGACGGCTGTTAACCCGTTCCCTCATACTGATACTCTCTGACGGCTGTTAACCCTTTTCCTCATAATGATACTCTCTGACGGCTGTTAACCCTTTCCCTCATACTGATACTCTCTGACGGCTGTTAACCCTTTCCCTCATACTGATACTCTCTGACGGCTGTTAACCCTTTCCCACCCGCAGACGCATTTTGACGCAATAGTGCCAGACGACTTGTGAAAACATTGTGGCCAAAGGTGAAATCGATGAGCAATTTCTCCTTTGGCCACAATGTTTTCAACTTTATTTAATAATTAAACTATCTTTTCAGTTTTATGGAGGTCTCTCAAGTTCTTGTCACTGTTTTCACAAAGTCGTCTGCTGCAGATTTATTGTATGTCGAAAAGGGTTAAGCAGACGACATCTGAAATGGGTTGCTCCTTTTGCCACAATATTTTCACTACATGTATATTCAATAGTTTTAAAAATCTTCTTTTATATTTTGTTTGTATATACGTGTAGGAAATGGGTAGATCGTTGATAATTATAAGTGATTATTGTATGAAAGGTTTACATTTATGTGAATGCATCAATCGAAAAGGAGTCCCCACCACATTCAAGAAAGGGATGATCGTTCGGCTCCATTTATACACCAAGTGTTTGGTTGATTGCTTGGGGCTTTAACGCCGTTTTATTAACAATTTCTCAGTCATATCAAGGCGGCCAGTTTACCTACTCATGTGTTTCCTAGCTTTATCACACCAGTTTTCCACACAACATAACTTCCAAGCAACTATCTGCTTTTCCACATAGACTGCTAGCCCATTGGTGAAAGACAGGGTGACGCTTATCATCAGTCCTGAAAGAATGTTGACCGAGCTTGGATTCGAACTCACAACCCCTGGATTGGAAGACCGTGTCGCTACCGACTGAGCTACAGAAACTCGGCTACACGAAGTGATTGCGTGAAGTCTGTGCCAGCTTTTTTAACCCGTTCCCACATACAGACGCTTTCTGGGGCATCTGCAGCGGACGATTTTTGAAAACATTGTAACAAAAGAAAAAATAGCTCCTTTTGCCACGACGTTTCATCCATATTCACTAAATATATTTACATACATAGAGATTGGTTCATGGTATTACTTTAATGTTTTCAAAGTCGTCTGCTGAAGATGTGTTGTATGTGGGAAAGGGTTAGGACAGACCAGTCGTGCTGGCTGACCAGGTTCTAAACAGTTGGCTGCACAATTCAACATTATTCTTGATATGCTTGTCATTGGCTATATAGACACAATGATTTCCTCACATAAAACATATTTCCAGCCGACGACTTTGAAAATGATCCATATGTAAAATTGGAACAGAGATCAAACGTCATCGTATTAGTTTTGCACGATCAAAGATAAAACGTTTTACACCAATAGCATACATCACACATATTGAATCACAAACTCGAAGACAGTAATCCCTCGGAGACAGGGAATAATTTGCAATCTCAGCAGCCGAAAATTGCATTGATATTACCTTATCTATTACAAGTGACACCAGCGTCGTCACAAGCCTCCTTTTGATACGGAGTAGTGTTATATCGTGACTCCCTGAAAGTCGAAAGGAAATATTTGATAAATCAGGAAATTTCAAAATGTCTATGAAAACGAGTCGCGCCATTACACAAACGACCTAGATTAAATTCCATATTACCTTGTCGTAATTAGTCAACAAATGATCAACAGAGACTGCAGTGCTGATTTTATTCTTTCACTGTTAATGGCAACATTGTTGTTGGTTTCTTTTGCCAACAAACACCAAACAGATATCAACATTGTTTGCCTTGTAGTAACAAACTATCTCAAAACCCGTACATCATGATCAATTGGTGTCGCCCGATTTTGAACATGAACTAGTCTACTTTAGGAACTTCGGCGCTGAAAGAGTTAACCCTCATACAGCAATTCTGCAGCAGACGACTTTTAACATAATTTGTCAAAAAATAGAAAATCTCTATAATTGAATGGATGACTAAAAGTGGAAAACATTGTGGCAAAAGGAGAAATTGCACGGTTTGTGCAATTATTTTTTTGTCACTATGTTTTCAAAAATACGTCTGCAGCCGAGGCGTCAGAAAGCGTTTATATGAGGGAAAGGTTTAATGAATGGAAGTAGTAAAGGAAAGCAGCAATTTTTAGAGCTCTCGATAGGAGCGTTTTGCTTGTTCGAATATCCTTATTTTATCCACTAACCTATGTCAATGAGACGATTCATTTGAGAACCCAAACAAGTTGGATAATTAAGAAATAAACTATCAAAAACCGTCGTTAATTGGCGAATAACCAATGGTTTGGAGTTCTGATGCGCTGGAATTAACCACGAAAGTTGGATAATAAGAAATCTATGTTTGGTGGAGAGAACTGTAAACCTTATCTCGACCTCTGGAAGTTGCGATCTTGATCATGCTAATCTAGACATTCGCTGGTTGTGTAGGCCCAAAGGTCGGTTTTCGTGCGTCACGGCTGTTTACTCGTGCTAGGTGTGTGTGTGTGCGTGTGTGTTAGTGTTTTAAATTGATTTCCTTTTTCTGTGTCACTTTCATTTATTTCGGTAATAAGAAAGAAAATACCAAATGGGAAGCAAACTGTAATTGTTTTTATCAATCTGATATATCCTGACTATAATAAGATTATATCGTTTTAACGACCTTGAATACTTTGAAATGTAAGCTTAACGAAAAGTGTTCTCTTCGAAATAGGTCTTTTAAACAACCTGATATAAAAAAACGATCACTTAAGAGTATATACAATGTTTGAGCCGTCCCGCGAGAATAACAACATTATGGCCTCTGCGTAATGTAACGACCCAAATTTGCCTGCGCAGTCCGCGCAGACTGATCCGGGCCGACACATTCCGTCTCAAGGGAAAAGAGGTATAGATTAATGATTCCTGAAACAGAAATTCCACAGGAGGCGAAAGGTTTCTGTCCGGGTTATGCTGCACGGCATGCTTAGACTGATCTAGATCGATAATTTACTCAGAATCAAGAATGTTGGTTTTCTCGCGGGACGGCTCATTTGCAGTGGATTTTGAGGTTGTCCTATTTATGCACAAGCAGACAAAAGCAGGATATTTATACAGTTGACCTCAGTGTTCTTAGTTTACTTATTGTATAGACAGATCTGTTGGGAAAGAAATAGCTTT
>JAUELF010000352.1:0-18387 GCA_031471495.1 Clinocardium nuttallii
TACTCCCGTTCTCATTTACCAAAATGCTCGTCTGATTCTATACACCGTGGTAAGTGGATTCATTCATTCCTACTCCCACTCTCATTTACCAAAATGCTCGTCTGCTTCTATACACCGTGGCAAGTGGATTCATTCATTCCTACTCCCGTTCTCTTTTACCAAAATGTTCGTCTGATTCTATACACCGTGGCAAGTGGATTCATTCATTCCTACTCCCACTCTCATTTACCAAAATGTTCGTCTGATTCTATACACCGTGGTAAGTGAATTCATTCATTCCTACTCCCACTCTCTTTTACCAAAATGTTGGACTGCTTCTAAACACCGTGGTAAGTGAATTCATGCATTCCTACTCCCACTCTCATTTACCAAAATGTTCGTCTGCTTCAATACACCGTGGTAAGTGAATTCATGCATTCCTACTCCCACTCTCATTTACCAAAATGCTGGACTGCTTCTAAACACCGTGGTAAGTGAATTCATGCATTCCTACTCCCACTCTCTTTTACCAAAATGTTCGTCTGCTTCAATACACCGTGGTAAGTGGATACATTCATTCCTACTTCCGTTCTCTTTTACCAAAATGTTCGTCTGCTTCAATACACCGTGGTAAGTGGATACATTCATTCCTACTCCCATTCTCATTTACCAAAATGCTCGTCTTCCCTTTTATACACCATCGTAAGTGGATTCATTCATAATAATCCGTATGAATTACATGAATATTTGTAGTGGACTCATACCAAAACCCTATCAATATGATGGTTCTTTAATAAATTGGCGTGTTTTAATTCCTTATGCCCTTTTTGATCAATCATATTAGGACCTGATAGGTTGATTTTAAATATTTGTGTGATCTGATTGGTTAAAACGACACTAGGATATGATAAAAATCCAGTTTATTTCGTTTCTAATATACTATTAGAATGCACTTGAAATGAGTATCTGTAAAAATAACACCCTCAATGTTACTTCGCGCAGTGAAGATCAAGATCAACATGTGCACCCATGAAGATTGATTGAATTCCTCGTCCTGCCATTACTAAACACTTCAATACAATTCGATCAGGCAGCATGGTTTGCGGGAATTTATTTATCTACCCTTGATATTATGCATTGTTGTTGGTTGGCATTCCATTAACACGTCTCAAATGTGGGTCTTTTTCTTCGGAGTGTACCACGTGGTGTAATGGTTATATAAATCGGCACGTGAGCGGTGTTAAAGGGTGCGATTCCATATCTAGCATGCCAACTACTTTGAACATGTAATAAGTGGCTTTCCCCCCATTGCCGCTTAAAGCATTACGAATTGCTCTCATTGACGCTTAGAGCGATACGAATTGCCCTCATTGACGCTTAGAGTAGAAAGCAATACGAATTGCTCTCATTGACGCTTAGAGCAATACGAATTGCTCTCATTGACGCTTCGAGCGATACGAATTGCCCTCATTGACGCTTAGAGTAGAAAGCAATACGAATTGCCCTAATTGGGGCTCAGAGCAATACGAATTGCTCTCATTGACGCTTAGAGCAATACGAATTGCTCTCATTGAAGCCAAGAGCAATACGAATTGCTCTCATTGACGCTTAGAGTAGAAAGCAATACGAATTGCTCTCATTGACGCTTAGAGTAGAAAGCAATACGAATTGCTCTCATTGACGCTTAGCGTAGAAAGCAATGGACGCTTAGAATAGAAAGCAATACGAATTGCCCTCATTGCCGCTTAGAATAGAAAGCAATACGAATTGCCCCCATTGGCGCTTAGAGTAGAAAACAATTCGAATTGACCTCATTGACGCTTAGAGTAGAAAGCAATATGAATTGTTCTTATTGACGCTTAGAGTAGAAAGCAATACGAATTTACCTCATTGCTGCTTTGAGTAGAAAGCAATACGAATTGCCCTTGTTGACGCTTAGAGTAAAAAGCAATACGAATTTCCCTCGTTGACACTTAGAGTAGAACGCAATTCGAATTGCTTTCATTGACGCTTAGAGTATTATAAAAACCAATACGAATTGCCCTCATTGACGCTTAGAGTAAAAAGCAATACGAATTGCCCTCATTGACGCTTAGAGTAGAAAGCAATTCGAATTGCCCTCATTGACGCTTAGAGTAGAAAGCAATACGAATTGCCCTCATTGCCGCTTAGAGTAGAAAGCAATACGAATTGCCCTCACTGCCGCTTAGAGTAGAAAGCAATACGAATTGCCCTTATTGACGCTTAGAGTAGAAAGCAATACAAATTGCCCTCATTGCCGCTTAGAGTAGAAAGCATTTACGAATTGCCCTTATTGACGCTTAGAGTAGAATGCAATACGAATTGTGCTTTTTTTAAGATAAACTCACCAGTAGTGGATGTAATTTACCAATTGTATAGGAGCCGTCCCATGGGAAAACCAACATTGTGGCTCTGCGTAAAGTACCGACCCGGATCAGCCTAAGCATGTTGTGCATATTTACCCGGATAGAAACTTTTCACCTCCTGTGGATTTTATGTTTCAGGAATCAATACTATATACCTCTATCACCCTGAGAGACGGAATGTATGGGCCCGGGTCACCGGGTCATTCTTCGCGGATAGCGCAGACTGATCTGGGTCGATACATTACGCAGAAGCCATAATGTTTGTTTTCTCGCGGGACGGCCCATATCTGAAAAAAAAACAAAAAAAACAATTGCAAGTGGCATAAAACTTCATCGGTAACGAAGCAATAGGGCGATACATGTCGAAACCATTGACACCGAATTCAACACTAGGGCAGGGCACCAGTCTATGTTTTGATTTGCCTGTTGCCATCAATGGGGGTCAGAACCTATCAATGTTATATTTTACCATGATAATCGACCGTTGATACTATTTTACCTTATTTAGCCCTCATTGACAGACCCCTTTATCAGGTTTGAAAGCACGGAATCAGAATGTCAAAGCAATTGGGATTTATTACACCGATTAAATTGTACGCTAACAAAATCACTAAATAATGAAAATCTACCCGTGAAAGTTTGTTGACTCATGGCATTGTGTCTGATATTAATTTATTTAACATGTATACGATTAGAGATAAATGTTTCACGTCGTTCGAGACCGCCGTTTAAGAATTGCGACTAACACAGATTTAAACCAGTCTGCGTTCCCGCGTTAACTGATCAAGATCTAACCTTTTCGCCACCACATACAGTTTCAATCCATTGGAGGACGGTTATTTCGAAAGATCGACCATATAAGCATGTAGTTTCGTCGTAAAGCTATCTTTAATTTTTCAAAGCTTCCAAAAGTCTTGTGGTTTTTTTAGTGTCGTGACTTTATCATACCAGCGTAAAGGCTTACCCCTCCAAACAGTTTTAACAGAATAATGATACACGGTAGAGTTACGAGATTCTTGCAATATCCTACCACACTCAACAGTTTTCTCAGATAAGATAAATCCATGGTAGACTTTATTCTTATAAAACATTTCCCCCCTTTTTTCTCATTAATAGATGAAAATTGCGCTAGAAAAGTCCATGTAAAACGTTATTTTTTTGCAACACGTAAGCTCACATCATGCTCGTGACAATGACAAAAAGGTCCATCATATTGACTAAGTTCGGGGTTTTTTCAAATTATTTAGAGTGTTGGAGAAAGGCATCGGTATTTTATTTATGGGAAATACCCACATGTTACAATAAATCTCTCTTTATCGTAATTCGATTTGCTAATTGTATGGCTTTGATTGATTCCGTAGATTATATTGTAAACGTTGATTTATCAACACAGATTGGTGTTCATTAATCCACGTGAAAAAAAAATTAACTTATCAATGAGAAAGAATAAATTTAAAAAGTCGAGTGCACCTCATCGAAATATGCAAATAAAAAATGGCAAAGACGTACATGCTCATTGACTTTATTATTAAATACTATCTCGTGACGTCAGAATGTTTAGCTCCTTTTATATCAGGGAAATACACACCAACAGCTTTTTTGGCACATTAAATTTCTTTCAAAGCAGTGCATACTTCATAATACGTTGTTTTTAAATACCATAGAATGCTTCCGAATGAAGCGATAAAAACTCATTTATATTGAACCATATATGACCTACATACTACGAGCCGTCCCACGAGAAAACAGTGTGGACTCTGCGTAAAGTATCGACTCGGATTAGCCTAAGCATCTCGCGCAGGCTAACCAGGACAGACACGTTTTTCTCCTGTGGATTTTCTGTTTCAGGAATCATAACACTATGCCTCTGTCCCCTGAGATGAAATGTGTCGGCCCGAATTAGCATGTTACGCTACACCGTGGTCTATACTTACGCAGAGTTCATAATGTTGGTTTGCTCGTGGAACAGCTCATATGTTGATGGAAGAGCGTAACATATCTTTAATTAGACGCATATTTTAACAATCACATAATTATCGTATCATTTTCAATATTTGAATTTGTAAGATTGAATACTTTAGTGCAATGTACATCTTCCCATTTAAGGAAAGTTACCTGTCAGGAAAAAAAAGATCATCCATGTTCACGATATAACGACGGCGGACTGTGATTATCATTTACTTGTAAACCCAAAGTTGTGTTAGTTTTTAAAACAAGTTTTTATCATTTATGTGAAATATTGAAATACACGCGACTTTTAACTTAAACTTTATTATCCTGCATTTACGCGATAACATTTACAAATAATAAATGCCCAAGATCAGCGCGCATTCCACACTCAGAGATAGTCTATATATCATGTCATATATTTATCTGCGTACGCCAAGGAGAAATTAATTGTTCTAACTGTACATTTACAGGATCGATATCAATAATAAAGAGGTGTTTATCCCGGAGGAGAGATGTAGCGCCTGTCCAACTGGAACCGTCTGCGTCGACAACCTATGTTCTGGTAAGAGAAATACGTCATACAGAATCAAACCTTTGGAAGATTTCTTTTTGTAATCATTAAATTCAACTGTTCAATTTAAGTTTTTACTTAGATGTTTTCAATTCGTCTGCTACAAATCTTTCGAGTTTGGGAAAGGGTTACGTCATACGGTGATGTCGAACTGTGTGGAGCCCTCGTACTTTACTGAATACAGCACATACAGATACATACCTAATTGTCATTAAATGATTCGAAAACTGACCTCATTAACCCATGAGTATCCCTATCGCAGTCTGATCAGGATCTTCTTTGTTCGTCGTCTGGTCGTACACGCATCAAGACATAATCTGGCGAATATGTTATCACATAAAGAATGCCAATATACAAATAAGCCAATGAACGTAAATGCCTGTGACTTCAAATCGTCCGAAGGTCGGTGCTAATTGGATGTCGCACATGGTACACTCCTCGGATCATGGACCTTTTGATCCGAAAGCGAACGCTCTACCATATTGCTGTAAAAGCTAGCTATATAGCAAGGCTGTATATATACATATACCTTGGCTACATATACCCCCTCAGTATTTAAAAAATAGCCCTCGACTTACTTTGGCCTGACAATGTTGTGAAATACTCTATAGACTTTTCCTATGTAGCCCAACGTTGGGCGCCATTTTAACCGTCCTCTAAGATCCGACCTGACCAGAGCTCAAACATTGGACCTTTTAATGCGAAGGCGAACGATCTTTTACGTCGCTATAAAATGCTATTACAGAAATTAGGTGAAAATATTCTGGCAAATAGAGAAATTGCTCATCATGAACAATTTCTTCTTTTGCCACAACGTTTTCAAAAGTCGTCTGCAACATATGCTTTAGAAAGAGTCCACACGTGGGAAAGGGTTAATCTGCTAATACCTGCCAATATCCTTTGATAAATGCAACCCGTGCAATTTTGATTGATATACATTGATAGATATATCTAGATAAATATATTGTATTGAATTAAACTAAACATACACATGCACATTCACATGTCATAACATATATGATGCAAAGATCTAATTTTCTCTTAACAGGACGATTTTCAGGTCAGGAACCCCATAAACACGACAGTATAGGTGAATCAAGAATAGACATCGGCATTAGTTCTATATCAGGTAAGGTGTTTTCATTGTTCTTTATTTCATTATGGTATGCCCTGTTGTTCTTTCTGTCACACGTGTATGCCCTTCTGTTCTTTCTGTCACACGTTAATGCCCTTCTGTTCGTTATGTCATCAGTTTACGCCCTCCTGTTCTTTATGTCATCATGGTATGCCTTTTTATCTTTCTGGCATCAGTGTATACCCTCCTGTTCTTTCTGTCACACGTGTATGCCCTTTTGTTCTTGCTGTCATCATTGTATGTCCGTCTGTTCTTTATGTCATATTGTTATGCCCCTCATGTTCTGTCTGTCATCATTTTATGCCATTATGTTCTTTCTGGCATCAATGTATGCTCTCCTGTTCTTTCTGTCATCAGTTTACGCCCTCCTGTTCTTTCTGTCATCAGTTTACGCCCTCCTGTTATTTATGTCATCATTGTATGCCCTTCTGTTCTTTCTTGCATCAATGTATGCCCTCCTGTTATGTCTGTCATTAGTTTACACCCTCTTGTTCTTGTTGTCAACATTGTATGCATTTCTGTTATATCTGGCATTAGTGTGTGTGTGTGTGTGTGTGTGTATGTCCTCCTGTTCTTTCTGTCATCAGTGTATGCCCTTCTATTCTTTCTGACTTCAGTGTATGCCCTTCTGTTCTTTATGTCATCATTTTATGCCATTCTATTCTTTCTGTCATCAGTGTATGCCCTTCTGTTCTTTATGTCATCATTGTATGCCCTTCTGTTCTTTATGTCATCAGTGTATGCCCTTCTGTTCTTTATGTCATCAGTGTATGCCCTTCTGTTCTGTATGTCATCATTGTATGCCCTGCTGTTCTTTCTGTCATCAGTGTATGCCTTTTCGTTCTTTCTGGCATCAGTGTATCCCTTATATTCTTTCTGTCATCATTTAGAGCCATTCTGTTCTTTATGTCACCAGTGTATGCCATTCTGTTATTTCTGTCATCAGTGTATGCCCTCCTGTTCTTTCAATCATCAGTTAATTCCCTCCAAATCGATATGTGGATGCATATCGGGTTTACCTTGTTCTGTTTTGTTATCTGCGGCGAAACATACAGTTTAACCAGTGGTTGATGCTTTCATATACATTCCTTGTGACAAGACATTTCCTTTCTAATGATACACTCGTCTAAGATCGTGTTTCTTTGACCTTGACATTTGACCGTATTCTAGAAACATTGCTGTCGTCTGACATTGGTGGTTTACAAATGCATCGTGTTATACAATGCATTTTACTCTTTCAGCGCCGAATTCCCTAAATTAGACTCTTTCATATTCAAATCGGACGACTTCATTATTCATGTAACAAGAGTTGTAATATTTTGATAACTAAAAGGTAATCAATACTCATTTAAGCTAAGACAGCTCGTTGCGAATCCAGTTGAAAACTATGTTGCAATAGGAGAGCATTTCGTCTCAAGATTTTCATCGTCTATTGCAAATGCGTCAAAATACGTCTGCAAACGAGAACGTGTTTACGGGCAGCTGTTGTTCAGACACATACTAAAACCTTAATGATGTAACTAAATATATAACAGGCTCTCGTCCAGATCCAAAAGACAAGAAAGGACTCCATCAAGCAAGAACCTCTAGTAGTCAGACCCAACGAGAAAATAGAGGTCACGGAAGACACACAGATATAATAGTTGGGAGAAATGAAATAGTCAGGTATGTGGTACACCAATACCTTACAGTTTCGGCGCTTAATAACGATACAATATGACAATGATGGTACTGGGCCGTCAGAATATCATCATTAAACGTGTATTTTATAAGACTAAATGAGCTGTCCCGAGAAAAAAGGCATCTGCGTAATGTATTGACCCAGATCAGCCTTCGCAGTCCGCGCAGATTGATCTGGGCCGACACATTCCGTCTCAGGGGGATAGAGGTATAGAGTAATGATTCCTGAAAAAGAAAAATGTATATACGGGTAAGTCTGTGCGGCATGCTTATGCTGATCCGGGTCGATGCTTTTTCGCAGAGACCACATTGTTGGTTTTCTCGCGAGACGGCTCAAATGCCAACATGCAACCATTCCTTTTTACAGATCAACAATTATTGCAGGACTCTTGTAGAAGGTCAATGATATCCCGACGGAATTAAATCAAATTGGGAAAATATTTTTCTGATGAGAGAATGCTTGAACTACTTAGCAAACATGTCAAATACCATGGAATTATATAAATCTTTTTAGAAATTATGTAATCCCAGAAAAATACTGATGTTTTCAATGAAGACCACGTTCTGACCGAGCAGAGACTGAGTAGACTGATCTCGATCCTTGCTGCATTTAACGTCCTGTATGTCGGTTACCCTATGACAATGTTCAGTTACGTATGTCGCCAAATTATTACAAACCACATAGCATGTAGATACATAATAATGCAACCTGTAGAAATGAACTTCAAGTGTTTGGTCAATATCACTAGAATTAGACCAAAAATCTTCGCTGGCGAGTTTTAAATCTAGTTTTAAGGAGATTGTATGCACTCTGGCGACTGTTATACATCTGGTTTTAAGGAGATTGTATGTAAGCGGGCGAGTTATAGATTTGGTTTTAAGGAGATTGTATGCAAGAGGGCGAGTTATAGATCTGGTCTTAAGGAGATTGTATGCAAGAGGGCGAGTTATATATCTGGTGTTAAGGAGAGTGTATGCAATAGGGCGAGTTATATATCTGGTGTTAAGGAGATTGTATGCAAAAGGGCGAGTTGTATATCTGGTTTTAAGGAGATTGCATGCAATAGGGCGAGTTATATATATATATCTGGTTTTAAGGAGATTGTATGCAATAGGGCGAGTTATATATCTGGTTTTAAGGAGAGTGTATGTAAGCGGGCGAGTCATATATATATCTGGTTTTAAGGAGAGTGTATGCAATAGGGTGAGTTATATATCTGGTTTAAAAGAGAGTGTATGAGAGTGCGTGCTAGGTCAGAACATACATCTATAGTTTTATTACAAAAACACACACAAAAAACGCTCTGGTGACAGTGTACATACGGTGCGACTCACCTAAAATTTCACTGTACGCAGGAATCACAAAATATCTTATTCGATTTACCTGTTACATGCAGATATGTATAAACATAATATAATTCAATATTTCGGCCAAAGACTTTTTTCATGGAGACTTCATGTTCAATACTTTCAAGATTGTCACGACATAGTACGTGAATTTTATAAGAAATAACCTGAAGAATGCCTATGGCCGTAATATTGAATTATAGAGTGTTTTTATTTTGAGCCATATATATATATATTAATTCCCTTTTTTTATTTAGCATTTATATGGTATATAGCTAAACCAAACCTCCTTTATTTGCTATAGAAATCCAAACAGTGCGTCCACGAATAAAGCCAAACACAGAAGTAACAGAAAGACGTTAACGTCCAACAAAGCTTCCGAGGACCACGTTGTAGTTTACACTCCAAATAATAGAGTGGTTCCGTTTCCAGGTAGTTCAGAGCTTTAGAATATAACGAGAACTTTGATTTTTATTTGCATTTTTTTGTTATTTACATTATCGGTTCGTTATTACCAAATCGTGCCACACACATGACGCGAGTACTGGTTAAGACTCAAGGAAGAAGACGTCGAGTATGAGTATGATAACCTGAAAGCAAGTGATGAAACATAACTAAATTAAAACTAAACTTAAGAGTTCATGAAAAGTATGTCCAATTTCCACGAATAAATCTTGTCGTTTACTAATGCATTTTCTAATGCAGAATATGTTACTGAATATGTTTATGTTTTTCTTTACCAATGGACTCTTGGTCTGTGACAAACTTTATTCATGCGACATACTCGTGGCACAAATAGTAATTATTCCAATCGAAGTGTTATGTGTTATTTCATAAACATGTAAGTATAGTTCAATCGTCAAATTAATATCTTTCACCTGGCATACATTAAAACATATTCGGGTTTTTGCCATGTACATGTACATTTGCAACATAAAATGAGAGTTAATCTCGTTTCGTTTCCTTTACGTGAAAGTATCATAACCTTGAACAGTTCGAACATATTTCCCCTTCAACTTCAGGAAAGAAAGAGTCACGTGACATACGACGCATTGAGAAATATGAACGAAAACTGGAAAGAAGGAAGAAAAAGGACAAGAAAAAGAAAAAGAGCAAAACGCAAGCTGAATTGGTCCAGAAGCCAGAAAAAGCGGCGGCAGCATCAACAAAGCACACAGCAAACGCGACACAAACAGTGCTCAGTCGAAGTACGTTTTGTTTATTACATTGTGTATACTGTCAACATACTCACAACTGATGTAACTACAACTGCTAATAACGACAGAAACGTCGGGATAAGGGAAGCCTTGTTACGCCTCCAATTCTAAGCTGTTCCAAGAAAAAGCCAACATTATAGCCTCTGCGTAATGTATCGACATAGATCAACCTGCGCAATCCGTGCAGGCTAATCCGGGCCGACACATTCCGTCTCAGTGGTATAGAGTTATAGAGTAATGATTCCTGAGGCAGAAAATCCACAGGAAGCGAAATGTTTATGTTCGGGTTAACCTGCGCGGAACGCTTTGGCTGATCCGGGTCGATACTTTACGCAGAGTCCACACTGTTGGTTTTCTCGTGGAATGGCTTTTCTGATATACTGTAGAAAAAAACAGTAAGAGTAACATCGTCTCCATATTGCCCCTTCGCATATGTAACATGACTCCTTTTCTCATTGCGCAGCTTAAATGTAGTTACAATCGTCCACAAATGTTGTTGTTTTTAAACTTTGTTTCTTGGATTTGCTGCATGCATTAAGTTTTACTCATAATGGTTTGACCTTGCAGATACTCGTAACAATTTAATAAACTAAATAAACGGTTTGAACAACGTAAAAACCGACCTTTGTAGTGTTTGTATCAAAAACATTATTTCAGAAGGTGGTTTTTTCTGTGGTTCGTTTCCTTTGTGTGTTTTATAAGACACTCGGGCAATAATTCATGTGTTAATTAGAGACCGTTATATCTTTGATACAGGTGAGAGGTCAAAATGTCTTTGTCTTTGAATGCAATTAATGTTCCTCTCTAACGCATAACCAAATTAACGTTTCCGTCGTGTGGCTTGTTACCGTCATGTCACTTTAACGAGGCCAAACAGTTTAGCCGGGCTCCAGGAACAAAAATGCATCAACCTAGGCGTATTTATGACGAGTATTTGGTTAAAATCTGCCTGTATATGCATATATATATAAATGTACACCAAAAAACAGAAGGTTAAATCCGTCTGTGACTAATCGGTGAACTGTGCAAAATCGGATTGATCTATACGAATGCGTAGGTTAATCAGGATATATATTTGTCACGAATGCTCTGTTTGGTGTTCGTAGGGCAGGGATAGTTTCTGTTAAGTCAGCCTTTGGACAACACAGGTAATAAACTAATAATATGTTCTCGATCACAAAAAGGTTTGTGTCGGAAATATTGTTTGATCATTGACAGGTTATGATATTCAGGGATGCTTTGAAACTATCTGAGGAAGTCAAAGTAGAATTCGAAAGATTCGGAATGATAATATCAAAAACCTTTTATTGAAATGGGAGGAATTGCTTGACTTTATTTAAATACCCCTGCTTTTTCCCAATGTTTTCAAAGGTGGTTTGCCACAAATGCGTCGGCAAAACAGGCAATATTTAAGGATACAATTTAGTATGATACGATATATACATATGAACCGTCCAACGAGAAAACCAACAGTGTGGACCCTGCTAACCCGGACAGACACTTTCCGCCACTTGTGGAGTTTCTATCCCCCTGTGATGGAATGTGTCGGCCCTAATCTGCCAGCGTTGATACATTACGCCGAGTCCATACTGTTGGTTCTCGTGGAACGACTCCATTATAATACGTCATCACAGTATGAGTACTACATCACAGTATGAGTACTACATGACATAGCATTCTTCAGAAAAGAGACAGCTTTCGTACGAGGATGCCGTATACATGAGACGATTAGAACACCATCGCTACCTGAAGGAACAAAGGGAGAGGGAAATTCAGGACAGAGAGCGTCGACGTCAGTACGAGGAGCAGATACGACGCCGAAACGACCGTAATAGACATCATCGCGAAATGATGGAATTAAGAAGGTTAACAGATAACCAGAGGTTAATGAATAACCAAAGGTTAATAGATAACCAAAGGTTAATAGATGGACGAAGGTTAACAGACGAACAAAGGTTGATAGAAGCGCGAAGGATATCGGATGAACAAAGACGTATCCAAGAAGAGAGAGAAAGACGTCGGCAAAGACGTCTACGAGAACAAAGAAAACGTCAAGAGTTGATGGCCCTATTACAAAGCGAAGGTTGATATTAAAAGCATATATAGCTTGTAGAATTAGAACAGTATAAATAGCCCATGTAACCATGTACTCTCTCTATTGTACCAGCCGTGATTAGGGGACGTTTTGTATCTGCGTACAGTGTCGATTCAGATGAGACTGTTCATACGTACAGTCTCACTGGAATCGTCGTCATCCGGCTACTTGTAGTTTTATCTGTGAAATAGAACCGTTAGGTATTTACACTCAGATTCAAATAAAAAAGTTCAAATGCGCAATCTGATCTGACTCTTTGACAATCGCCAATTTGTCATATAATGTTTCAAAGCTCTAGCTGTATCTTCTTCATGAAAAGCTATAAGTCTAGCCCTGATCGTATTACGTCGATTCATATTTGAGTGATACCAACAACGGAGATGCCCAAAACGCCCCCATTTCGCTGCATACAGCTCATGTATGTGTTGTGCTCTAGGACAATCAAACTTGAGGTAAAACTTATTTCTGACATATATGTGATGGATGCCAACCTGCGCAATGAACACTGTTTGTCAGAAGTTTATGTGACTTATTGACGAACAGTGCAGAACGAGAACAGACAGTGTGGAGGCGTAGTTGATCTGGATCCTCATTAGTGTCAAATACCTTTAATGTGTTGTCTCAGGGCACGACGCATGTGTTGTCATTAGATGTTGTAGTTGACAAGTTCACAATACTCGTATATGGCGTTATTTGTGTCTCATAGTCAATTATAGCTATTGATATGAGCTTTACATTCGTATATACGTAACTATCAGCTTAGCCATCGATTAATATACTTTGAAAACATATTGGAACAATTATGGAAACTTTCAATTCACAAAAGTACGTGCTCTAGATGAAAACACAAAGCAAAATGTCATTTATGAGCAAGCCCTACTTCTACTTTAAAAAAAAAACGTTTGCAAACGTTTGCTGCACATGTCAATTTGACTCTATGTGGTGTTGGAAAGGGTTTAAGCCTTATTACTGAATAATTATTAGAACAAAAAGCCTAAGCCAATCGGGTTATCTCAGCTATTAATGTTATTTCGGTATATATATTAAGCCTATGATGACCCGATTCAAAACGAATGATGGTAGAATTATCCTGGTCATCTTCAACTCGGGCTTCTGTCAAAAAAGACTCTTTTTATGGACGCAATCGTAATGCCGCTCGTAATAGTTAATTGAGTTGCAATATTCACTACTATTCACGGATAATTACGAGCGATTTTAACCTTCTTCGGAGTAAAAAAAACCCATATCATACCCAATACCCAATATTTAGATATCCGTATGTTTTGTTGGCACTGTATTGCATGGCTTTGGCTTATGTTACCTTTATATGCAATCTCATTAAATATCAGACCCAAAAATCTTCCATGTACGTACATTGCGAGTTTAGATCTGGTTTTATTGAGACTGTTATATATGCTGCCCATCACAAGTTTAACAGAGGTTTAATTCTTCCCCCGCACATACAGACGCTTTCCGACGCCTCTGCAGAAGATGCAATCTGAGATAATTTGGCAATGATAAGCAATTTCTCCGTTTGTCATAATATTTTGAACTCTATCCATTTATCATAGAAAGTATACACATTTTTTTCGGTTATATTTTCAAAGTCGTCTGCTACAGGCTTGCTGTATGTTGGAGTAGGTGAAGTAAAAGGTAATATTTACAGGGAATTTACTGTAGTGTAGAACGTATCGTATTTAGTATGTTTTTGTATAATCAGCTAGACAATATTTATATTTGTATATTTTATTTCAGATTTATATATTTTCCTTATTTACGGGATAAACATCAAAATATGGTATATCTCTGTAGATGTAAGGTTAAGTGATGAAAAGAGTTGATGCAAACAGATAAACTAATGTGAGCGATATATGGCCACCGTGGTCCTCTTGATATCATTGCATTTATGCAATTCTTACATAAAACTATCTGTAAATGAAAATTTAACTGATGAAAAGAGTTGCTACAAACAGAAAAACTACACCTCTTATTTATGTTAACTCACGTGAGCGATATAAGGCCACCAAGGTCCTCTTGTTATCATTGCATTCATGCATTTCCTTCATTAAAATCTGTGTAAATGAAAGTTTAACTGATGAGGAAAAAAAATCAAACGTAGGAATTGCAACTTTTATTTATGTTTACTCACGTGAGCGATATAAGGCCACCAAGGTCCTCTTGTTATCATTGCATTCATGCATTATGTGTAAATGTTTAACTGAGGAATAGTGTTGACAACTTGTGGAAGACGGAGAAATTGCCACTTTTATTTATTTTTACTCATGTGAGCGATATAAGGCCACCGTGGTCATCTTGTTATCATTGTATTCATCCATTTCTTTCATTAAAATCTTTGTAAATGAAAGTTAGACTGATGAAAAGAGTTATTGCAAACGGAGAAACTGCATATTTTATTTATATTTACTCATGTGAGCGATATAAGGCCACCGTGGCCCTCTTGGTATTGTTGGATTCATGCATTTCTACATAAAACATATGTTATACATTCAGGATGCATTCTTTCCATTTATCAAATTCGCACCAACGTCCCATAATTGTCAGCAGTATTTTCGTTGTTGAATAAATTTATCGCCCACATAAATATCACTTGACATCCCCTTACGCTGTGTAAACCAATATATTATATAACTTTACCTTCGGAAAGTTTCGCCCAGGAAAGATACAGATTAGCTTGCGCTTCTGTGCAGTGTGATCACAGTTTCTTCTTCACTAAATAATAATACAATGCTTGCTGGATCCTTTAACTGAAATGTAAAGCCCCGGGTTCGATTCCTGTAAGGGCCGGATCAAATTTAGAAGTTTTCCAATGCGTCAATGTGTTAACTCAGTGTCCGTCTAGGAAGCAATCCTCGAGAATGATTAAAATGAGGAAAGAGAAAGCGAGTTGTGTGTGATATACATATACAATATAATACGCGAGTTGTGTGTGATATACATATACAATATAATACGCGAGTTGTGTGTGATATACATATACAATATAATACACGAGTTGTGTGTGATATACATATACAATATAATACACGAGTTGTGTGTGATATACATATACAATATAATACACGCAATTGAGCACGTACAAACATTTTAACTTTCCCAAATATGCAGACATATTTTCATACAAATGCAGCTAGTGACTTTTGCATACATTCTGGCAATAGTACAAATGTTTCAAAATGAGAAAACCATCAGTAATTTCTCCCTTTGCCGCAATGTTTTGGATTACATAATTATTGTACGTTAGCATATATAGAGAATTTCCATGTTTTTACCAAGATGTTTACAAAGTAGTCTGCTGAGGAGTTGTTGTACGCAGGAAAGGGTGAACAGACTGTTTGATTAATGACGCTCAAATTAGACGGTATGTGTACCGTTACGCAGACGATTTTGACACTTCTGCAGCAGATGACTTTTTAAAATATTAAGATGATCATTTTATCCATGTCTAACCATATTTTGAACTTATTGTAAAAACTGAGCTTTTAGATTTTTAAGTTTCGGGAAAAGGAGTAAATTAATTGATCAAATCAAGCATCTTTTCCCCTTTCTCGCAATATTTCAAGGTTGATAATTTAAACAATATCACATCAATTAATGAACTAAAGTATAATATGTATAAGAAGATTGTTAATGATGGTCTCTAAGCGTGATAGTCAATTCCTTGTGTTTATTATACTTACGAAGGTATGTTACCGTATGCCATGGGCCGAGTTGTAGCTATTGTTGTATGCTGTAATGCCGACGATATTCACACAGTCGGCGCTAAAGGGAAATAGGAACCACGCCACACGAAAACCGACATTCGCATGTTAATTAAGGGCAAAGTCTGTAATTAGCGACCAAACTTCAGACTTATGCTTGGTTAGATTCCATTATTTGGGCACTATAACCGCTTTTCATAGGCGAATATGAGCCGTCCCTCGAGTAAACTAACATTGAGGACTCTGCGTAAATTATCGACCCGTATCAGCCTAAGCATGCGGATAGACACTTTACGCCTCCTGTGGATTTTCTGTTTCCGAAATCATTACACCTCTCAACCTCTGAGCGGAGTGTGTCGGTCCGTATCAGTCTGCGTGGACCTCGCAGACTGATCAGGGTCGATACATTACGCAGAGGCCACAACGGTGGGTTTTTTTCGCGAGACGGTTTATTTGCTTGATAAGACTACACAGACAGGTAGACGGATCTGGGTAGTGTAATCACAAGGGTCGATTGTCCTGTGACGGTGTCTCCCATACGTCAATGCCTATTAGAGAAGACCTGCACATTTCAGGAGTCCGTCAAGTTTAAGATGGTGGAAATTAAAAGCTTTGTCAAACTGTCAACTGAAGGCCCTTTTGTGTCAGTGGGTTTTTCGTATTCATTATTTATAGCCAAGGCATGCGTTATATTTTAGCTTGCGTGCGAAATAAATCGTGATTTGACAGGTAGATGCATTATTTAATTTATTATTTAATTTAATCCGTCAATGAAAGAATGTTAAAACTGACTTTGAAAATGTTTAATGATTAATTATTCCTACATGTAGGAAACGACTTTAAATATTACTTTGGCCAACAAGATCCTTGAACTGGGAGAGTCTAGTTATCTTTATAATTATGCAATACCTATTATTTGGTTTAATAAATCCCCTTTCATAACTTAAAAACGTATTTTACAGGTTTATTATTTAAGTAAATTTTACCTTATAAATATCGTATTCACTTAACATATTTTTTAACAATACGACACTATAATGTCGTTGATTGGATGCTTGATTGATTGATTGATTGATTGATTGTGATTGATTGATTGATTGATTGGGATTTAACGCCGTTTTCAACAGTTTTTCAGTCATATCACGATGACCAGTTCACCTACTCATATGTTTATTGGCTTTCTCACACCAGTACTTCATACAACATACTTTCCAAGCAGATGGCTGCTTTTCCACATAGGCTGATAGCCCATTGGTGGAAGACGAATATGTATGTTCTCAACCACATGAATGAAATAATCGTATCTCTGTCAGATTTTAAAATTGTAAAAATGTTTGCAGATAATATAAAGGATAATATTCATAAAAATGATCCGAAATATACATGTATATGCATGTATGTTAGAAGTTCATGCACGTATTAAAATTTAATGCAGGTATTTTATTCAAAGTAATTCAACAGATGACATTTATTTATGTCTATATTTCCCTTCACAAAGGTATGTTATATAGTAGTTTGCATTTTCCGTTTGTAAAAGGTGATAAATAACGCGCGTCAACCTAAAAAAACAACAATTACTCGTTTTACCTAAAGGTTTCTTTAGCTTAGTAGACATCTTCTCGGAATTTACATTTTATTGCGACGTGGCTCAATTTATAAAACAGAACAACTTTTCTCCTGGCGGCGTTTGCATCATGCGATTTATTCGTAATGAGGTTCTTCTCCTTTAGCCACAATGTATTTTCAAAAGTCGTCTGCAGCAGATGCGTCAAATGTCATCTTCGCGTGGAATGTCGGGTCTAAAACGAATACCGTTGCATCGTGTTGCGGTAATTTAACGCATGTAGTGAAATGCATACGTTTTGAAATTGTATGCCCTATTTCAATGACAATAGTGTTGTATTTGAATATGTGTATACCATCGCTTTTTTAGTGAAATCTTTACATTGCCCCTTTACCATATAGCTTACATGTCATATTTGACATGTTTTCAGCAGACGACTTACGAAGACACTGTATAACTGAATAGAGTGTAATTACTAATAAAGTGCCGTTTTGCCCTGGTTTCTAAAATGTTTAGTTCCATTTCGAAAACGATGTAACTTGTCCTCAAATAGTTTAAAAGCAAACGGCTCTAACACGTTTATATCACGGATGATATTTATATGTAATCCGCGTCAGGCGATTTACGGTCTGCAGTTTAGCTTTGGTGTGCATGTCCGCATTGGTGTGCAGTTTAGCTTTGGTGTGCATGTCCGCATTGGTGTGCAGTTTAGCTTTGGTGTGCATGTCCGCATTGGTGTGCAG